>BOPP01000119.1:493019-529045 GCA_017312745.1 Gryllus bimaculatus
GGGAAACACACGCACACACACACGCACACACACGCGCGCACCACACGCGCAGCACACACACGCGCCAGCACACAACGCGCACACACACGCGTCACACACAGCGGCGCGCGCACACGCCCGCACACACCGCACCACGCGCGCACACTCGCGTACACGCGCGCGCACACACGCACACACCACACACAGCACACATTATAATATATATATATATATATATATATATATATATATACATACATACTACACACATATTATATACATACATACATACACACATATTATATATACACATATACATATACACGCACATATAACATATATACGCACATACACAATATACACACATACACACTGCCCTGTGTGATTGCCGGGGTTTTTTGTAGATAGCGCCACGGGACTCCGTCTGTCGTAAAAGGCGACTAAAAGGAGCAGCTGTCCGCTGTCCTTTCCCTCTAATATCCTTACTTTCCCACCTAGTTTTCCTCCCATCCCGCAAGATCCAATAGGTGGACTGAGTAGCTTATTTGAACTTGCTCCCTATCCCTACGAAAATCCCCTTCTCACCTTCCTTCCAATTCCATCTCTGCTGGCGGTAGCATAAAAACGCTAAATGGAACGGTCACCCCGAAAAATAAACCAGTGATGCGGTATGAGTCGACCCTCAAAACTTACTACCCCAAGTGCAGTCGAGCGCTTGACGCCGACTCTCGCACCCGATTCTGATCGGGTGAAAGCCCGATAGCGCGTGCCGGCTCCATGGATTTTGGAGGGAGCCAAGCTCACAAGTGTGTCTGGGAAGAGAATAGAAGAGAAAGTTTCTGGAGTTGGGAACGAGATCCGTATCTCCTGCATTTTGTCCTGCCAAGGATAAATGTCCACGGTGAATAAAGCGTCATGGTCAGTCCATCCGATCTGATTTGATGAGAATGTGGACATGGAGAGTCACTATCTGTAATTAGCTTGAGAACAGTTGACGGCGGAGACGCAGACATCACCTCAGACATGGGGTGTCGATCTGAATAACTGAATGATTATGAAGGGCCCTCGACCGGAGGTGCAGCTTACGCGGGAACAATGTAATTGGCGCGAAGGACTGTTGAGGCACGGACACGGACTCTGCCGCTGACGTCGGGTGTTGGCCGGAATTCTTGATATACGTGTAGGTCCTCGGCGGCGAGGTGCGAACCGCAGTTAATGATGTGATTGCCTGAGGAACGGTGGAGGCGGAGACGCAGGTTCCACCACAGACTTCTGATATTGGCCGAATGCTGATGATTTGTGCGTGGGCCCTTGACAGCGGCGGCGAGTTGCGGTCCACATAGGCTGCGTGGACGAACTTCCGTCGAGGAAAAAGAGAGACCGCTGAAAATCTACGGGAGTGGAAGCAGAGAAGAACTATCAGAGTCGGTCGCAGGGAAGGAACATTCAAACATGCACTGAAAGTTCCTCAGGCACTCGCACAAACCGTCTGATGAGACACCACACCAAAATCATGAGATGGATTGGCATGTCTAGGAGGAAGAGACGTAGGCCGCCGAAGCCGCACTTCTTATTGCCCCGAACTCGTTATTGTTAAGGCAAATGACGGAGGCCCTTCCTATGCTGATCTTCTAAGGCAGATCCAGGGCGACCACATCTTTGAAAGATGCTGGTGAGAACGTCGCAAAGGTGAGGAGGAATGCAGCAGAGATACCCGCTGTGGAGTTGCGGAAATCTGCAGCAGCCTCCGAGATTCTGAGCTATATACCAAAAAAACTGGCGCGATAGCCAACCACACCGCCGTCTCCAGCGGCGCCTGCGGCCGGTCGCGGAACTGCTCGCTCAGCCGCCTTGCGTTCTCCCGATAGCTGCAACAAAGGCTCTCTCAGAACTTACCTCACTGCTCGCTCACTACAACTGCAACACTGCACAATTTGAACTAACAACGTACAGATTCAGCAATTATACAGTGCATAGAAGGAAACTTATGAACATGTTAAAAACGTTTAAAATATGTCCATAGGGTTATGATACAACTAAAAATCAAAACAATTTGGATAACAGTGTAATGTGTAGCAGACAACGAAACTCATTACTATCTGTAAAACATATTTTCATTTCAGAGTAGCAAATCCAAAGTTAACTCGAAACAGCTTCGCGAAGTAGTCGACGCGTTCATTGACGTTTGCGAGAGGAGTTGTTCGAATAAATGTACGTTTCAAGGAGGAAATATAATGAAAATTGAAGATAATGGATAGAACCGTTTACATTTTGTAGTTACCATTTTGTTTACATTTTGATGAAACATTTCTAACTACTGAATCAGAGGAAGTATCATTATTTTATTGCAACCATTTATTAGACACGAACGAGGACGACACGAATTTAAATGGAATTAACATAAACTGGATATTTTAAAATTCCGCCTGTCTGGAGTATTCATAGAAGAGATTAAACCGATTTTGATGAAACCTGCACTGAAAGGTAGTGTATTTATTATACCAAAGAGGCAGAGAGATCAAGGGCAACCTCAGCAAGTCCCCCGGGATACTCGTAGTTTATATCTGTCGCTACTACGCAAGTGTTCAGAGGGACCACTTCAGGCGTAGGAAACAGTTTTTGTCCCTAGGTCAGATTAGGAATAAAAAATTGTCATTATCCAGAGGAAATATTAAAATGATAGTTTAAGTAAACAACGTTTTGCTAGGAAATAGTATGGCATTTACGACTTTGGCATCATTACGACATGACATTGTTTTGTCTCTAACAATGCCGCCTCAGAATATCACTAAAAGGCCTTAATGCGATCGAAAAAGTTTTATGGAAAAACAAAGCCTCCTATCTATTTCTAAACAAAATTTTATTATGTAATTTGTTCATAAATAAATATAGGTAATTTAGTACATCAAATTTAAGAATATTAATCGCAAGTCGTAAATTTATTATGCGCTTGGGATAAGGCCCGCGGGTCGCATGGTCGCTGTGCCTGGAGTAGCCAAAGAGCGTAACTGTTTCTATACAATTAGAGACTTTACTGATTATCAAAAAGAAAAATAATGTTTATTTTAAGTAAACAATGATATGTATTGAATTAGTTTACATTTGTATTGTTTAACTTTTTATAAGATTCAATATATTTGTAATAAATAATCTACTTTAGCTTCCAGGTCAATGACTCTCATCTCGATCAGGTTTTTGTTCAGTTTCCCTGATCCATTTAGCAAATGCTGAAATGGCCCCTTGTTGTGCTTCTGGACGTAAATATAGCTTCACTATGGGCTCGTTTTGTTGTAGAGGAAAGGGGGTGTTACTATTTCGTTAGCAATGCAGAAAAATCATACCTGCAATTCGTTTACCAAAGCAAATAAGTTTTCTATAACTCGGAAACGAAAATGTATACTTTCTTATCAAATATTGCTAATCTTGCACTTTTTTAAAATTTATTTTTATTTATTTATTTTAAACTTTTACTGATCTTTCAAATATTTCTAGATAAAATGATGGGAAGGAATTCTGGAACACAAGAAAACGTGGGCTGATGATCTTCTCTCCCATACGCCACATACAGTTTTACTGTTTTTTGAGTAAATAAATCGAAATCTGAAATATATTTCTTTTAGTCTTCCAGACTATGTCACTATCGAGGTATTTACCTCAATTTTGGCATTGCCAACTCCTGTTCGTCCCGGCCCGCGTAAGCGAGGTACCACATACTGAATCCGCGCGTGCCCTACCTAATGTGTGCGTGTTGTGATGAAAAATTTATCGAAACGTCGATGCATTCGTATTTCGATATATCACCAAAAGCTTTTCGATGTCGATGAAAACATCTATATAAACATCTCTGTTTAACATATCGATATTTTAAATATGATAAAGCAGATGGTATTTTCCCATCCATCGATTAGATTACTTATCGACATAAATACCGGTATATTTTATTGTTCGGTAACGTATAAGCAATATGTTAATATTAATGTTCATCAAATGTAAAAATGGAAATAACAAATAAAGGATATTGTGATAATATTCAATTTAGTCATTTTCATTCATAAATTATCAAAGTAAAACGTCCTGTATCTAATATACATAATACGTAAATATTAGTTTGAAGTATATTCTGCCTTAAATTATGTCACCTTCATTTTCTAATCTATATTTTGAACTGACAATGTTCAAAATTCAGTTCAACGATATTACAACGTACAAAATCATCGCAAAGAAACTTTTTTTAAACTTGGAATGTCTGGAAAAATTTGAATCGATCTGAAAAAACATGGAAAACAAAACATCGATGTTAACATATCGATGTTTCTGATGGACAATAACGAAATTTTTCGCCATCCCTGTGCACGTGCTCACCTGGAGTCGCCGAGCACCGTGCGGAGCGCGTCGCGAAGCTGTTCCCGCGTGAAGGCTGCGCTGTCCAGGCGCACGGCCAGGCCGCGCTGCACGTAGTTGCGCGCGTTGAGATGCTGGTCGCCGAAGAAGGGCACCACCACCATGGGCACGCCCCAGTGCACGGCCTCCTGCGTGCCCATCAGGCCCCCGTGCGTGATGAACAGGCGCACGTTCGGGTGAGCTACGGCACACGTAAACACTTTCGTCTCTCACGTGTTCATTTCGTCTCTCCCATATCAAGTGCGGAAACGTTTTGCAATATTCTCGATTCCAAGAATAAAAAAGCAAATTTATGTTCGTTTTTACGTTTTGTTTTTTGCAGAAAATTTAAAGTAAAATTTTGTTCTCTATTCTTTTTCTTTTTTTCTGCAAAGAGACTCATTAAAAAAACCATACTGATTTAATTTTCCTTGTATATATTTATTTCTTAATGTACTTAATTAAAAATAGTGATTTACTTTGTTTTATTTTATATGAACACCATCGAGGTCTTTTTCCACTTCCTTCTCTAGCAGCCTATGCTATTGTAAAAATTAGTTTCAATAAATTAAGAACATAAGGTACAATTGAATTTTAAATTAATAAGCTTTCTTTACTCTCTCATACCATTATAATGCAAGTGTAATACAAAGTGTACAACGTTAAAATGAGCGTTTGTTATTTTTCATATTCTTGAAAAACGAAAAAGAAAGAACGATCATCGAAGCAATCATCATTGTACTCGGGGAGAAAACCGAACAGGTTGTATTCGGGCTACGCCTTTTTGGGATGGCTGGTAAAAGGGTTAGGAAAAGTTAGCGAGATACGTCAAGCCAATCCCAATCGCGAATCCCGAAAAACAATCAGGAACTAGCAGGATTCGTTTGTAACATATTTACCCTCTGTGATTTGACCAGAGGATGAAAAAGAACGTTGCAGATCTATCCTGTATACCGAACGTGAGCGCCTCTTATGCCAGTCGGGGCTTCAAATGCATCGCAGGCACGAGCGCACGCCGCGCCGTTTTCCGGGGGGCCCCATGCCGCCCCTCTGAATGCCCACCAACCGCGCGTGGCGTTCTCTCGGTATGCGGCTTTCACAAGCGGACGGGAACAAGCAAAGGCGCTCGCATTTTAATGCCCTAGGTGGAAATATCGTATTTCATTCCTTAAAATTTTAGACAATCTTCATATAGTAAGAGATGATAATACTGGGGAAAATGCCTTTCATTCACACGTCTTTGCTTCACCCGTATTTGAAATACACTACATTAGTCTACAATTTATTGATTGGAAAGCTGAACCATCCAGCGTGCCGCAGAATAAATAAAAACACCAGCTACCGTAATGTAAACAAAACGCTGGAAGAATGAATTTGTACTAAAACTGGTGAAACTACGTAGTTAACTACGTAATATCTTACGTAATAATACGTAATACTATATCATTGAAACTCCCAACCCACGTACACGACAAACCCTTGTTTTGTACACCGATTTGTAAATTTACAGTTTACCCTTCTCTCTTGAATGTTTCAACTTTGCATAAAAGTTTACGAGTATTCACCAAAGTCGTCAGACAGATAGTGATCCACATCCTATGGCCTAAGCCTCGCCATTAGTAAATAAAAAATATTATTATTACTATTATTATTACTATTATTATTGTCATAGTAGAATCTGTTTTAGATGTTAAATGTTTCTAAGTCGGTAACGTAACACTCCCCTCTTGGGAGGCCGGGAGACCCCGCGTTCTAGGCTTAAGTAATAACGCTTCGGCTGCAATTCTGCGGCCTTCCTCAGGGCGAAACCTGGGCATGCGGCGCCGCGACTCCCGGACAGCCACGTAGCAAGCGAGTCTGGTCGCGGAAGCCTACTCGAACGTAGCATCCCGGTCCGGCATTTTTTGTAGAATATTGGCGCTGCCAGATGGTGTGTCTCACCAAGAATGTCTGCCTGGGGCAGCCAGGGCCGCGCGTACACGTTGGGCGGCAGCGCGAAGGGCAGGTCGGTGGCGTTCAGCTTCCACACGACGCGCTGCGGAAGCGCCTCCAGCTCCTCGGCCACGAAGCGCAGCCGGGTCTCGGGCAGCGTCTCCGAGCGCACCAGCGACCCGAAGCTCATGTACACCACGCCCTCCTTCGCTCCCTCCACGAACCGAAGCAGGTCCTGCAAGGCGACACACGAGCATCACTCCAGCGGCCACAGACTCGTCGTCCGATTGTGCAGCCAACCGACACGTAGGGCCCACAAGACACTGACGGCGCACAGGAATGTAGTATATTGAAAATGCTCGAACGTTATAATCAGTTTCTCCTACATGTAACACAAATATTGTAATAAACATACAAGTAAAAATGCTGATTTTTTCTGTGCGTTTCTTATCTTATAATTGTAATACTCAAACTTTTTTTTTCAACCAACGTAGTCATTCGCCGAACGTAAGCATTCATCGAACGTAGTCATCAAATCATTGTCTCAATTCTAAAAATTATGTACTTGAGTTTCTCATAATTGTGTGTCAATGCAGTGTAAAGATGAAGTTTAAGAGCGTCAATAGAATGTAAAGATAATGACGCAGCGAAAAGAAAGCATGTTTGATTTCAGCCTCTCCTCGTCATCCCAAGAGAGGGGGTGCGGGCGCTCACCTCGGGGAGGGGGCGTGGCTCGGCGATGTGCATGCCGGCCACCTCGACGAGCGCGGGCACGGAGGGGCGCGCCTGGTTGAGGCTGAAGTGGCTGTTGACCAGCACCAGGCTGACGTTGCGCTGCAGCTCGGCCAGCGACGGCAGAGTCGGCCCGAAGTGGCGGCGCAGCAGCTGCTCCGTCGAGCGGTCGCCCACTACGTAGCTCCCCACCTGCCACACCCATCAAAATTCAGATTCATTGATTTGTGTTTCATCCCGATAAGTGACGAGCTCCAGCATAGTCTCACACTTTGGATTGCGGAATTTTCCTCTCCAAACCAGCGAGGTTCACTCCCAGCAGTGGTCATCCGACCACTGTTAGTAGTGAGTAATGTAGTGCACGTGAGTAAGTGTGTCTAAAAAAGAGAAGGTGTCCAATATGAAGAAAGAAAGTTCGCGCGCGGTTCGTGGCCCTTTTGTTAAGATACTTCTCCGGTATCCGCCTGGATCGCAGACACCACAAAGAACTGTCGACCAGAACAGCCGGTCGCCATAATTTTCCTTCAGACAGCTCAGCGGCTGAATTCGACTTAGCTATGTGGCTACCCTCGTCGGGACTCGAACTTTAAGTCCTCCCGATCAGACGTACCACAATGGCAAAAGATGTTGCCCTGGGCCATCTCTCCAGGACCTCAATTAAGAAGAACTCGACACTATATACATACCATTTTTATGCTAGCAAGGTTTTATTTGAAGTGACACCTCTTTCCTCGTTATAGAACAAGTCAATACATTGAGTCAGTTAGCAAAGAGTGAAGAAACACGTATTTTCTTTCTTTATTATGCGCCAAACTCGAAAATTGTCATGACTTTTGTTTTTGGCCAGAAAGAATTATATAGTCAAGAAAATCGTAAATCTACGTCCTATTAATTCCACGAATTAAATAGTTAACTTTCACATTTAAGTCCGGTGTCGGCCGCCGGCCCCAAATAGCGTAATCTTTGGGATCTTTTTTTCTCAGAAGAAAAAATCGCTTGAAAATTATACTGAAAACAAACTCGATATTCAAGAAAGGAATGTTGTAAAAGAAGTCGTGTAATATATTCTTCATCCTACAAAAATATTATTTTAACCTCATTTTCCTATTTCTATAGATTGTTTCACTTCTAACACACTTCTAGTATTAAAAAATTGTTAGAAACGTGATATTTTGCACACAGATATCAATTATAAACAGAAAATTGGTTAACCCTTTGTCACTAAGATTTCGCATTCTGTGTTGAGGGTATTTGTAAGAATAATTTACTGCGAATATGAGCAAGAGAAAACCACTTTCGCTGTATCAGGCGAAAATGGAGGTAGAAAAGGTATCAGGGTTTTCTGTAATAAAATTGTTTTTTTCTACAGCAATACAATACTTTCTCTAGACTATACATTGTAGAGACAGTAAAAATATTAATAGTCCAGAAATTAATTTCAACAATTTAAGGAAGCGGACTACAAATATTTATATTAATATAGAACAACAATGTGACACTAATGCATAATTATAAATATTTTTGTTCCTATTGAATATCTATTGTTCATTCTGTGTTGTAACTTGAATCCGACCGGGATTACGTTAGATTTAAATCCTGTTGAGAAGGAAGTGAAACTTTTCAAATGACAACGTAAGAATAAATCTGCGTGTTAATGATTAAAAAAAAAGATTTCTCGAAATATTTGCTACCCTGTTAAGATTCTATGCATGGAGGTGTCCAAAAACCAAATTGCGCAAAGCGAAAAACCTGAAGTCTCGGAGCGCACCTTGAGGAAGGCGAGGGCGAGGGCGTTGGCCACGCGCTGCCCGAAGGACAGCGGCGGCGAGAAGGGCAGGAAGTAGATGGGCACGTACGCCGGGTTGTCCGGGTTGGCCACACGGTCGTTACCCCAAGGCAGCATTACCGACGACACCATGTTGACAACGGGCGCGCCGAACTTATGGCCGAAGCCCATCATGCAGTCCACGCCGAAGAGCTCCGTCACCACCAGGTCGTAGCGCTCAGTGGACCGCAGAAGCTGCTGCACCGCCGGCTGCTTGTACACCTGCGAGCCCATCACACCCTCCAGGTCACACGACGCCTCTGCATGCACCACCCCCACAGATAAGAGAATACCAATATTGCGACGAACACTCCCCAAAGCATCTACACCCACGCACCCAGCGAACCTACAAGAAACACGCGATCGCCTCTTAACCAACAGACACTGAAGAGAATATCCAATCCCTGGCAGGCATCCCAAATCAGAGAGCGCTCATTCACCTGCACATCAAAATAATAACACGATCGCTGCTGCGAACACACTCACAGACTCGTAAGAGTTGCCCAGCTGCTGGGCGTAAACAGAAGACCCGGGTTCGAATCCCGGTAGGGGCAACCAATTCGTTGAATAAATTTAATTATTAAAATGCGTTGTTACCGCAGTTACAACTGCGTAATACATTCTCGGAGCGTAATTACGTCCAACAAGGTGACAGGAATGGTGACAATTATATACGAGTATTACACAAGACGTTTTACATTTTCTGCCACTATGCTATGAGTACGGCGCCTGACCTTTTTTGAGAATATAGAAAATATCTAATTACAGCGTTCGCTATGAGCATAAGACATAACCTAACTCGAAAGCATGATTTCAACTTTTTCACTAATTTTTTACCTGTCATCTTTTCTACTTTTCCCATTAATTTTTGCCAGAATTGTGAGTGTTGATAAGGATTTACTTGCCTCACATGAATCAGTTTATCAGAATTGGAAAATGCAACTTTCCTGTTTATAGGCGTCAATTTTGCCGTTTGTAAAGTGACCTCAGAGACATCAATAGGCATGTACTATTTACAAAAGGTCGTGCCTTAGTGCTCAGGTAAGGCGCCTCGACTTCCAGACTCGTCACGTGACAGTGTAAAACGTGTCTCTCTTAAACAGTGGCGCTAAAAGTCCCTTGCTGTTATCAGTATTCTGTACTCTTTCCACTCTCGAGTGTCATCCATTTCCAACCTTCAGCTGTCTCACTTTCATTTGGGATTTCATTTGCAATATGTTTGCCTACCTCTTCGCACATCTCCAGGTTTTGCACCCAGAAGAAGTTGAGGCTGGCGAGCGAGTTGGAGTAGGAGAGCGCGTTCTGCACGGACACAGTGTTGTGCGGGTCGGGCAGGGCGCCCTTCACGCTCAGGTCCCGGTAGTTGGGCAGCGGCGTCTTCTGCGGGAAGTGGCTCAGCACGTCTACCTGGTGGCCCTTTGCGGCCAGCGCCTTCATCAGCGTCTCGAACATGGCGAAGTGGCTGTGGTGGTTGAGCTGGAAGAGGGCCAAAACCCGCCCGCCGCCCGCCGGCTCCGGCGCCAGCCACAGCGCCACCGTCAGCGCCAGTGCCAGCGCCACCGCCATCTGGAACACACCCCGGGGTTGGTTGCCAGTATCACAAACGGAAGAGACACAAAGCTTGGCTAAATTGTTAAAGAACAGGGGTGTTGTCAGGTATCAATATCTGCATTGGTATCTTTTCTTTAATTTAGAAGGGATCAACCTCACCAGCGAGGTTATTAACAATAGTTGGCGTTAGGGCTGTCGTACCCTTCTGCGCTGCAGTGGGTGGGTGAGTGAGTGGGTGCGTGGGCAGGAAGGTGTGTGGGTGGACGGACAGGAAGGTGTGTGTGTGTGTGTGTGTGTGTGTGTGTGTGTGTGTGGAATGACAGGAAGGTGGGGGGGTAGGTGGGTGTGTGGGTGTGTTGGGTAGGTGGGTTTATGGACGGACAGGAAGGTGGATGGGATGCGCAGGCGAAGATGTGTGCAGGCCGGTGGGTGGGTGGTAGTTGGATAAATGGGTATGTGGATTGAAAGTGGCGAGCTGTGAGCAGACGGGTAGGTGGCTGGGTTGAAGCACTGTTCTGTACTGCTCAGTATGCGCACGGCGTCCGTCCTATTTCCCTTGTTGCCGCCCCCGTCTCGGTCTGCACGAGTCCTCCCTCACCACGCTTTGCTCGAGGCGATTGCCACCTGAAACGACTTCCATTGCTTCACTCATTACAGAACAAACAACAATCTCAACAAGTACAATTGTTTTGAAATAATAGAGAAGTTTAATCGTGAAAGCGTATGAGCACGCCTTACTTCCTGGTGTCAGGCTGATTTTAGAATTATTATTATTATTATTATTATTATTATTATTATTATTATTATTATTATCATCGTCGTATTATCATTTTATTATTTCATTAGTATAAATACCTTTTTGCGACTCTCTCACGCAGCCGATCGTTATAAATGAGAAAGAAAGAATTTTATGGGCAAGTGACAAATGGCACTTTGACTTTAAAAATATGACGGATTTGTTTAAAAAAATCGCATCCAAATATTCATGTCAAATGCAACCTGCAGCATTCGGTCACTTATATTGATAAAAAACTCCTAGACGAAGCGTTATAGAGCCTTAAAAAGTAAAATGTTGAGGTCGTTGGCGTCAAAGAAACGTTTCTCACACCGTGATCTACAGGATGAGATATTCTTGGACGTTCTATTAAATGTTCGCTGCTTGGGCACTTAGCGATACTACTGCCACTTATATTACTCGGAGTGACGGTGGCCATCTTTGCTATGCCATGCTTAGAAGGAATAGATTCCACAATCTTACACTAATTACGCTTTTTGTGGACACAGTCGTTTGCGCAGACTGGCGAGTTTTATTTGCATAATTATTAATTCAAGATTTGCTCTCGCAACAACAACTAGAAGTACAATTAATAGTTCCTTGATACCAATAAAAATTGTTTATCTTGCGTGTAATGAAAACATTCACTAACCATTTTGCTACAAATGCTGTGCATAATACCTACATGTGGAGGGATGTAGATGTACAGCGAAGAGTGAAGACGTGTTTTGTTAGAGATGGTTTGTGTTTTACCTGTACCAATATTTTCGTTAGCAGTGATTCGATGACACTTTGAAGTGAGCTTGTTCAGTATCCTAAGTTTGCGAAGAGTAGAAAGTTTTTTTTAATATTTTTGAGACTATCACAAAAAGTGAAATGCTAACTGTCAAAGAATATTTAATAATTACTTCAAATATTTTTAAGGAAGTGTTATGCATTGCTACAACAAATCTCTCGATAATACTGAATTAATCTTTATTTAAAATTTATTTTCAACATCAATTGTATTTTTTTTTATTGATTTATTTTTGTGTTAATACATTTGAAGTTACCTTTATACATTTTTAAACAAATAAATACGTTTCGTTAACAACTTTCCCTCTTAGAATGGAAATAATAGGTTAGGGAAGAGTGTGAGATTTAGCATACAAGCGTTCTCTCACGGGTATATGGAGGTAGTAGGGGAAAATTTGTGTTATGACAGAACACAAAAAACAAGCTTTTTAAATTAAATAAAGTAAAATAGCTTGAAATAAGTGAACAACAAAAATCAATACCCACTAGCCTACAACACCGCGTGAATTAATTTAAAAACGGAACCAAATTTAAAATTATAGAAAGGATAACGCAAGTCACTGACAACTGCTAACGATAACAATCCAAACGAATGATTTAAATGCTGGCGATATCTGGAAGGATTTACATCAATGCCCAGCTATAAACCCATATTGTAAATAATGCACCGTTTGATATTAAACATCAGGTGTCGGTTCGCTTATATATTCAATACGTAAAAATCGTTTGAGCAATATTCCCATGTACCGAAGTGAAGTCTAAGCCTACTGAATTGTTTATAATGAAAAAAATGGTATTTATTACTCAAATGTGAAAATATTAGTTTTATTAATTTTTGTCTCAGAATTGCTCAGAATTGCTTTTCTTGAGGTACGTAAGAACGTAGAAAATAATCAAATACTTTTAAGTATACAATTAGTGTATTATATCAATTTCCGCACCCCAGCAAGCTGGCGTCCTGCCCCTCCATAACATCCTCTGTTCCTCGTAACTAAGGTCCGGATAATTTTGTAATATTTTCCTAACGTAACTCTGTCGAGTCGAATCAACGATGTCTTCACGTTTCATATCTCTAAGTGCCGAAAACGTTGACCTTTTAGTACATATTTTTATATATTTTACCAAAAAGAACGTATTTGTACGTATTATTTAATTTTTCCATTTTTCTGCAATTTTTATTTAATTCATTTTTCTTAGTTTTTTAAGGAATCTGAGAGAAAAGGAATTTCCCAGACAAACAATTCAGGTTGGCCTACTATTTTTGTGGACTCGTCTCTAAAATGCCACTATTTCACCGTGTTGGAATGAGTCTATCGTAAATACCGATGTCATTGCAAATAAAAAGACAAATTGACGACGCAATCCCTGGTTCTGGCGTTTTGGTTTTCAGCGGGAGTATCGCAGAGAGCACAAAGGAAGTTACATTTGATATGATATGATTAGTAGGCGATATCGCGCACCCACTTTGCATCTTTCAGGGTTATCCCTTGACCTTGATACCTTTCACCAGAAACTATTCGCCCAGCTCAGGAAGTGTCGTTGGCATTTTTTCCATTGTTTGTCGAACGCGAACCTCCGCTGTTGTGTGTAAATTATCTTTCTGGGCAGAAAATTTGAAGTAAAATCACGATGTGGCACTGAAGCTATTGGGTTACACCTTATGGGACAGTGGTAACGATGAATGAATGTAGCAAAGGCATGTCTCCGTACATTTAAATTTCTGAAATCCAAATTGATAATTTGAAAACGCGTCGTGTTTACTGAGAAAAGTTTCCGTTCGTACAAAAAAAGTCTAATACTTTTTTTAAAAAACTGGCGAAAGGAAAATTGTCCGATAATTTTGAATTTCATCAACGTTGCCTTTTTTGAAAGGCGACTTAATTTCAGCTGTTTTGAAATATAGAAAAGTTCCGGTGCATAAGGATGTTTTAAATATGGGAGTTAAATGGGTCTATAATGGCAGGCGCACAAGTCTTTAGCAATCCGGAAATTCATCTAAGCCGGCCAAATACTTATTTTTTAGTTAACCGATTATTTTGAGTATTACAAAGGAAGTTTCGGAAACTAACATCGTGTCTAATTTTTTTTGGGGGGTGAAAAGGGTAAGTTTCTTTTTTTAACTAGTTAAGAGTTACCCACATACAACCATCAGACTATTGCAAAACTGTTACCAATACAAGGGTATTTTTGTGGCCTGATGGAGTTACACACAATAACGTCATTCTTCTGGTACTAATGCAGCTCCGTACATGTTCAAGGCAGAGAAGCCCTGCAGGTGTTGTATCCAAAATTACCACTTCTAACATGTACTAGGCACGCGTTGAGTTGCAGAACTGATTTGATCTCCGGTTGATATAGATGACGCATGGATTTCTAATATAAAAATAAAGGATAAACTAGATGACGCTCCTGGATGTATTGTATCAGCTACAATGCTGAAAATGTCGATTTTATACATACTAGTTATACATTAATTTAATTCTGATGCTGCAGCGTCCATATGCATATCAAAGCAAATGCTCTATGGTGAAAAGCTGAATAATTATATTGCTCCAATTTTCAACAAACACTTCAATTCTTCCTTCAAATTATCCGACACCCTTGAAATTGCCCAATCAGCAGTCGCTTCTTTAAGAACTGTTCTTTTATCATTCGAAGATCAGTTGGGGATCAAGTGAAGAAAAAGAGGTCTTCGATTCGGGAGAAACACTACATGTTTTCCCAATTTTTAGTACATGAACACCCGGGCCAACTTAGCAATATTATTTAACTCTCCTGAATTTTTTATGAGTAGGGTTGTACTTGCCCGATCCGCATTTTCGCATGGAAAACTTTACTTGGCTTTCTCAAGAGTTAAATCCTTTTCTAATATTTTTGTGACTATCAAGGAAAGCGAAAAGCTAACTGTAAAAGAAGATTCAATAATTATTTCAAATGTTGTTTTAAAGGAAGCGTGAATTGTTCGAAGAACATATCTCTATAATACGAGTACTGAGAACCTTTATTGAAAATTTGTTTTCAACAATAAATTGCTTGTTTTTTTTGTTTGATATTCTGTAAGTACTAAGTTACATTTACACATCTTTTATCAAATAAACACGCCTCATTAACAACTTTCCTTCTTAATGTAAAGGAGAAGGAAATGTAGAGGGAAATCGTGGAGATTAACATGCGAGAGTTTTCGCAGGAGTACGTTAGTTACTATCATTACCAGACCATTTAGTTGACTCGAATCTTTGTCGTTTTAAAAAAAGAACTATTCTCACATCTGTGAAGTGCCCAACGAAATTACACAGATGGTTTCACGACAGCCTTATTTCGTTGATCTGAAATTCTCAACATTGCAGATTGTACTGATTCACTTCGTTACAAAATAATCGTGTGCCTCCCTTGAAATCATTAATACAATTTCGTGTAAAACAGATCTTTCAAATCATTAAGCATATTATTATTATTTATCACGTTGCCATATTCACCATAGTAACATTTCCAAAATGTGTGTTAAAATAAATTGTAGAATTGAATTGAGCGCTTTAGATAGCATAGGAAGGTGTAGAATTTACTTAGTCAGATTTTGAAAGAGGAGAGATAAGTTCACGATAATAAGCTGTTAACATTCTCATCAGTTGTTGAGTAGAAAAGCTTATAAAAAATATAAACAACGCGACAACGTATAAAAGGGGAAATCTTCGTTAAAAACTTTTCTAGATGGAACACTATCGACGGTGACAACCCTTGTCGTAGAGTGGAGTTATTCAACCCTTCAGGGCATGGGTGTCGGCACCTAGCGATTGGTATCAAAATAACCCTAACCTTGTGGAAGTTGCGTGTCATCGCGGCCGCGGGCGTCTCTTGCGCATGGGAGCGTGCGGGGGGGGGGACGTGGGAGGCGGGCGTGGGAGCGGCGGCGGCGGCGGCCTTGACCACGCCATGACTGGCCGGTCGCCGCGGGCGAAGGGAGGTAGGGGCGGAGGGGGGGAGGGGCCCGTAATGAACACATTGAGAAGCCCCGCGGCCACGAGCACCGCTCCAATCGCAAGCTGTTGCGTGGCCATTGCTCTGGTCACGGTGGCCAGGTCACCGCGATAGAGGAGTTCAACTTCGTGTTGTTCACAATAATGAACATATTCTCTACAGTTCTGCAACCCGGACATATTGTCTCCTTCTTTTGCAAAAATATTTTTACAATATCTTTCGAATGTTATTTCTCTTCCAGAAGTACTGAGAACTGTAACTAAAAACCATAAATAACAAAGTTAAAAGTAGTCCGTAATCAACAATCTATCCACATTCATTCAGAAGATAAAATAATATTTAAACTGCGCTTCTCTAAGCAAGATAAATTGGATAAATGCCCATTAAGTTCATCTTAATAAAACTAGTTTGATACAATTTATGTCATTTGGTTTCATCGTTCATTCTTCTCAGTTTTATGAACGATTTCCTCTCCTAAGCAACTCTGATCTAGACTGCCCATAACTCAAAGACGAAAGGTAAATGTAAGATAATGTTCCATTTTCAGTTTCAATGGTTTTAGATTTGAGAATATTAAGGTCGTAGAGTAGCGGGAATTAACACCATACAAGGTTATACATGATATGGAAATTAATTACATATGTAACACGCCTCGGTACCACGAATGTAATTATTAAATTAATTCATTCACAGTACGCTAAAGATATGTAATCCTTACATAATAAGTTCAATTATTATTATTATTATTATTATTATTATTATTATTATTATTATTATTATTAACTACAAGGATGCAATTTGGACTTGTCTGTGTGGTCAAAGAAAAGTTGTAAGAATATTCCATGAAATTGAAGAATTCACGATCGCCATACAATATCAAGTAATTCCACCCCACTATTACATAAAATATACAGTTAAAGAAATAATTATATGAGTCGTCATAGCCAACAATATTTGGAATAACTTTGGCAATGACGACACATAATTATTTCATTGTAAATGCCAGCGAAAAATCACCACAATACCAATATACACTTTAAGACCCAAACTTGAACAATAACAACTGCCGGTATGGTTGTGAACTAATGGAATCAATATAGCACATTACTGAATCAGAATAAGGGAACACTCAACACATTAACGAAAATCATCTACTACGAATTAGCTCCGGCCTACCATTAAATAGTATCTAGTGTGCGAGTGCCGCACTGTATTTATAAACTAGACTATTTTGGAAAAGTTTTCTTATCGTTTGTACTTAGAACGATACTCATAGAAGAGTCACCAGATCTGATAATTTTAGGTATCAAAAATAAAGGAGGCAAATCAATGATAATGATGTAACAATTCCAAAGAATTCAAACCTTTCGATTAAATATATAGAAAAGAAGACAACGTATGTGGCTCTTTCAGAGACTATCAAACGCAATGGAGTACGGGCCAATTGAGAATCATTCCTATTCTAATATCGAATACTGGTGACATCCCGAAGGCCTTGCAGAAAGGAATTAGATCTTCCTGAAAACCACCGGAAATTGGTAGCCGACTCGTCTCAACGACCGAAATCGTCAGGGAATTTGTGGGGAAATGATAATTAAAAAAATTACGCCCAACCGTAACTTGTACTGGGATTATAATGTGTACAAGTATTCACCGTAGATAAATGAGGTGTAATTGAAAGATCTACTGAATAGGTGACTAAAACTCTGCTTGCGAATCACTGGACAAAGCTTCACGAAGAAAGTGTCGATATGAAGGCATCCAATTCTTGGCTGTGAACTGGAAGAGTATGTAGTGGAACAGAAAAATTTAGACCGACATTGAAGATAACGCAATCGCAACTACAAATTACAAATTTACATAATAGGCGAAGAAATTGAAAACACGAACTGTTGTATTTACAGAGCAAGAAGACTGGTAGTGAATATAATATCTGATGTTCCATTTAGTTCCCAACCAGTACCCGAGTCATCACATTGTAATGATGCGTGGTCTCTCCAAACCAAGAGTCCCATATTATCAGTACTAATCTGAAGATGTTCTACTATACTCCCCGGGTATACCCTACTTTGACAGTGAAATTATCACAGATCGCGTAATTCTTTACCCTGCCGAAAATTATGCTTCGAACAAAAAATTGGAACAAAGTTTTCTTGATAGACATTTCGATACCCCTTCCTCGTAACTTAAAACTGCTGATATGAAAACAGAAAAATACCATCAATTAACAGAGGAAAAAAGGCAATGTGGAAACTGGATTAAGTCGTACCCACGTCGCCTAGTGTTACCGGACGAAACGAAAATAACAAATAATAATAATAAATAATAATAATAACAACAACAATAATAATAATATTAATTTTCCAGATAATTGAATGATTTATGACTTCTTACACTGTGTACGTTCATCCTAAACAGGTTGGTCTACTTTTCGTCTTTATTTTCAAGGACTGTCGGAAGTGTTTTTCTTCTAAATTATCTATTAATGTACATTAGTCTGTTAAAGGGTTCAGTTCATCCTCATTTCAAACCTGTTTACAGCTGTTTTCTAAACGTTTACTTGTGCTCTCAATAGTACGTGTTAACGTCTTCTCTCTCAAGCCTCAAGAGAGAGTTTCCTTCACCTACAAGCCTCCTTATGCGGGGCAGAAAGAAACGTAGGAGACGAACTCAACTTGATTCACGAATGAATTGGCCTACTCATCAGGAATGGAGTTCGTTTTCGAAACAGTTCGCAGGATTGTTCATTATGCATGACCTCGATCAAACCTTATCACTATACCGTATTTCAGTAAAGCTCCTGAGTGTGCGGACGTGCAGATGTGTGTTTTTGCCATTCCGTCACTGGCGTCTGGACTACTTCCCGTGCACCAATCGAGGCGCATGAGGTGTCATTTGATGCGTCTCGATCGCCTGATGAGGAACTGATAATTTGTTTTCGGATCCCGGTAGATGATTTAAAGAAATTTCCAAAAAACTTTTTTCATGTATTCGCCCTGAGGTCTTAGTGATAATGCCAGGAATTAAACCAACGTTTCCTAAATAGATCTATGTAAGTGGCATTAAATAAATACCAAAACCCAAAGAGGCATATTTTGCTTAATACGTCATAATTTTCTTTCACGACGTTGGCAACACTGATGTTATCATTAAGTGAACAATTGAATTACCATGTAAATCGCGCTGCAGTTTGATTTCAATTTAGAGTCGAATGATTACCGTACTTATAAAAATAAAGTTGCGAATACCTACGAACAGTATTGCCTTTGAGCTTATTGAACTTTAATTATTTCAAGTGAATATGGAGAAAACAAAACTTTGAGTAATGCTAGAGAATGAATGAACGTTATGTTCGACTTCGCATTTTTATCTTCTTACAAAAGTGTGAAAATATCGTTTTCAAATAAATGTGACCCACAACTTATTCTTATTCAAATTAACTAATTAATCACATATGAGGAAACATACAAAACAGTCGCCTTTTAATGTTAGATTATCATGCAACGCTAGTTTCGCATTCAAAACGATTAATAGAGCAATTGCAGAAGTAGAAGTGAATACAAATTGAGCTAAGTTTGTGAAGTTTTAATCTCTTCAAAAATTAGGGAAGAATAATATGGAAGTTTTAAGGATATCCGGGGAAGAATCAAATGTATTTGTAAAAGATGTTGCGATATAATTTTCGGAAATAATGATCTGCATCTTTGCATTTAGCTTTTGTGTTAATGCAAATGTGGTATGTGCATTTTTACGCATATTACCAAAAAAAAGCGTAAAAATATAGTTGTACTAAAATTTAAATATTAGCATCAAAACCTGCAAGTATTTTTTTACGGCGATTATGATTTTGAAATTGCAATAAATCCAATTCATATCCCGTATGGAGGTAACACACAAGGCCATTGGGTGTTGGGAACTATTGAACGGGAGTATATATTATCAGCTACTAGGATTCATTGGTAAGTCCAATGTCCGAAACTGAAATAACATATTAGAACAAAGCTGGGTATGAAAAATGAAGTATGAAAGAAATTTTCAATACGTGAAACTAATTTCAAAACAGTTTACAGCGTCGGCGACGCCACTTTTTGCTAGCTTCCAATATTGAACATATTTCAACTATTACAGTACATTCTTGGAAGTGTGCGAACGCGAATATCTTGATAATTGTCAAAACCTGCAGGGAAATTAATGGTAGTATTTGTGTATAACACGCTGCCTATTCAAATTTTCATAAAAGTTTATATTAAGAAACGTCGTCTACAAATAGTACGAAGGTACGGATGAAAAAGTTAGGGACAACTGCAAAATATTTTAAAAAATCAAAAATTCATTATTTCGTAAACGCAATTACGGTTTACTTAAACCTGTATCATACTTTGGCTGAATGCGTATACTTTCCCTTCGTGAATTTTTTTTCCGAGAATTTGTGAATGCATTTATGTATCACGTCATACATGCAAAACTGTCAAGCCCTCATTGACACGAGTCATGTTTGTATGAAATCTTCTCAAGCCATTGCATGGAACACTAATCTATACAAAGTCGTCGTGTAAGAAACTAATCTATTAAGACATGTTGACATGTTGCATACAGAATAGGGATAAGTCAACGAACACATGTTGTCAGGGCAATCGGTAAATAAGGAACTACGTTGATGGTCGCGAGCATGACATTTATTACGATGCGGGAAGTAGAACAACCCTTTGTAATATATAGAAAATGTGTGGAGGCCGTGTGAGATGTATACTTAAGATGTAGTTATGTACAGCTACGCTAGTGCACATGGTTGGTTCACTTCCATTCGTATCTTACACCCGCTACCATCGCGGTCACATCGGCTAGACGGCACGATCACCATCAGTTAGGATCGGAATTATTATTTTCAATTAGAGAGAAGTGAGTAACGAATTGGTTCAGATTTTCTTCGGCGTTTTTTATGTTAATTATCTAGATATGCCGAAAGTATATTTTGGAATGATAAATTAAATTTGAATAGATGCAATTGATGCCATAAAATAAAACAGTTCAAAAGATTTGCATTATACGGTGTGCTCCACACAATATAAATTGCTAGAAAAAATTGGAAATGTCTTTTACAAGAAGAATACTGGAATCTACTCATTTATTCAATAGACACTATTGGAAAATTGGATTGAATGCTGTAGTTGTCTCCTATTCTGCACAACTTTCATCCATTTCTAGTAAAAAATTATGTTAATACGATGTTGATGGATCTCTCAAGTCAAGCGTATTCATTTTTATATCATCGTAGATATTTTTGATTGTTTCAACGCACTTTTACAAGCGATACTATTGTATTAGGTATTTCTGTGAATCTGAAAGTAAATATTCTCCTACTAATTACTCCTTAGTTTTCCACAGTTATGTAAATTTTTCGTAAACGGATCTTCCTCTCGCGTACGGAAAGATTGTGTAAGTTAGCAGGACAAATTACTTCAGAATCAACATAAGAATTCCTGGCTAAAGCAACGTAGGCGAGAAGGCGGGCGCTGCAGCGCTGGCCTGATTTCTTACAAGTGACATAAGAGGGCACTCGGCCGTCGAACGGCAGGCGTTACGCAACCCACGCCCCTCCCCCACGCCGTCGGGCCCTCCCACCTCGCCCCCGGCTTCGGTTGGCATCCGCTTCGCGCTTCCACTCATCTCCATGGCCTCTCAGCACCTGCAAAGGGTGCGAGCACGTCCTTTGAAAAAGAATTCGTGGTCCGCTGCACTTCCAAAAGTGGGTTCTTCACCGCCCTGACATACGTATTCATTTGTTCCTATATCAGGGAAAATATAGCCAATTCATTTCAGAAATATTCAAAAGAATTTTTTTTGCAAGTCTGTACCACACAAAATGATTGAAATCGAAGTTGATACAAACATAAAGAATAACAAACAGAAAGCTACAGTTGTAAAATGTGTGTAAACATGCCGTTCACTCACATTTTTACCTATTATACCAAGCAGTAATTCTATGCATTTCAAAGATAATCAGTCTATTCCACATTTTCAAAATTTGGAAGAATAATGCGATTAACCGGCAAATATTGCAAAAGTTTACGTAACTAGTTGAAAATTATGTTAAACCATTCTTTTTTTTTCCCAAATCACTCCGCGCGGTCCCATCGCACGTATCTCGTGTGTTTCACTTTAACTTTCCCCCCGAACACGCTGCAACAGCTTACGAAAAGAACCTCTTAAATCAGTTATTGATATGAGAGGAGGAACCAATCCAAAATATTCTCAAAAACGAAACGTAATATAGTGCGCCTGGAAAGTCTCTCCGCACCGAGCCGAGCGAATTAGCGGTACTTATTAAAATTTGCAATCATGTTGGAAGCAGCCAGATCACTGGAAAACGCGTGAAGGGGATCAGTATCTATTATAATTGATGTGAGTACGCAATCTACGTTTCCGAGTTGCAGCTCGTGCAACGAACATCATTTCTGTTGTAAGCACTCTCCAGCAAGGTGCAATTGCGGAGAGACTTTCCTGGCTCGCTCTAGTTTTACAATTTCTAAATACTATAAACATTCTTGAGATTAGAAACCGAGTCCGATTCAGAAAACCCACGAACGTGCAATACGCAATTCGTGTGAAGTTGGCAAATTCCCTCAGCTGTTTCACTGCGATTAAAATAACAGTTTTAGGAACCCGTGAAAAATCGACTTAACTTAAACTACTTAAGTAACAGTTTTGTAAATACGAGAAGTTAAAATATTTTTTCTCGATTTTCAAATGTTTCAAATATAATGAGTAGACGTTTCATAATAAATAATACTTTCGGTTTCAATATATTTTTGTCTCAATTAAAACCAACAGTGAATCCGGTGCACATTAATACGGTTAATTTTGGTTGATAAAAGAGGTTACCGAAGAAGCATTGTCTGTAATAAAATTATTTACATTAAAATTATTACAACAGAAATCCAAAACTTCCAAATTATCGTTTCATGTCGTTCAGAAGGAGCGTCCAGAGGGTGGGGCCACTTGCCTCAGGCCCACACACAGCGTGGCTTCGAAAATGTACACATTTATTTTCAAGACATTTTTAAAACGTATTGAAGTAACGTAAAACTGTACTTTAAATATAATTCACTTACAAATAAATTAACGATGGTGACAATATATTTAACACCGGGTAATACATCCAGCCTAAGAAACTGTGCAATGAATTGGTGGTCCCGGTAGCTCATGGCTGGTAGCATGGCAATGGTTAAAGCAACTGGGCGTAAACCAGGAGAACGCTGGAACTTTCTGTTGAATTAAGAATCCATTACCTTACTGCAATACAATCATTGTTTTCAATGAACAAAATGCAAACTTAAATGTAATTGTAATTAAAACTTTTTTTTCTATTTTACTCGTTTAGTTGTATGATGGTGATGTATGACACATAGCAATAAATAATCATTACAAAGTGACTTCTGTTAAAGCAGCATGCGGAAATATAATCTAGATTACACAATATACCGGCTATGCGCGAGTTCTAGGATAAATTGAAATATTTAAAGATTCCGATTAGAATAAAAATTAAACGCGAAGATCCGGGTCGCAGAGGTCGTCGACCTACTAAAAGATCATACGATGCTTCTTATCACCTCTTGACCTTCTACAACTCGGTTAGTGAAACGAGATAGTAAATCCAAATGCATAACGCCAAAAAAAGCCAGTATCTAACCAACGATTTGCATCATCTAATGCACTAAAACATTAGTTTCATCGAGTTGGTCCAGTAAAAGGTTTGGCGTGGGGAAGAATGTATCCTGAGTAAAGGATCACTGGCCAAAGAGTATTCAAGTCAAAGGGGGCTGATTGGAATATATAGAAATCCGAGGACTTACTCACCATCGCTTTGTGACATCTTAGTGACACTAATGGCCATTTGGTATAGACGAGAAAGAGAGAATTGCGCATGACTATACCATGGGCCTGCCCTGCAGTGGAGAGATTGTGGACTGTAACCTTGCGCTGCCCATTGCAATGTGGCGTTTCAGTCCCCGGAGGAGAAAGCCGCGATGTTTGTCGCATTCCTCCTCTTTGTCGTCCCTCCTTCTGACATCTAAATTTAGGCCAGACATTTCGTTCTCCTCAGCTTCTAGAACTTTGGACGTTAAGAATAGGAACTTTGAGAGAGCGCTTTCATAGGTAGAAAAGCTCGCAGTTGAGAATGGGTACCTCTTATTTATCCCTAAGAAGCCAATTATGACGAGTTCGAACGCAATTGTGGACCACTCGAAGCAATTTGGGAAACCCGGGGTTCCTGTCCGTCTTCCCACTGCATCTCTCGGACACTAACATGATGGGTATCGCCGAAAATCTGAAGAAACCGAATGAACCTATCTGAGTTTCCATCGGGCACTAGAACAGAACAGCAGGGGCGGATCCAGATCTCTGGGGGGGGGGATTTCAGAAGGGACACCTTTCGAGTATATATTTTTCAAACAGTTTCGGTTTTCGCTAAAAATGCAAATATTTGGTTCTGATATTCCTCCCATTCTCAAACTGTGCACTTAATTCAGGGCCTACGGACTCTACGGGTGAGTGATTAGCTTATTGGCCGTCTTACTGGTCGCTAAATTTCCATAAAGGCCAAGACATCCTTGGACATGTAAAACAACTGTGGTATGTGCCAGTCAAAATTAAATGCTTCCGGCAAACGAGATATAATGTTCTTCCAACAGGACAGTTCCTATATAGTTATATAAGTGAATGGCCCGACATCTGGAGGAGTACTAGGTGAGAACCACACCAGGTGCATCAGGGAAGGTCCACGGGGCGCGTGTGCTTGGAAAAGAACTACACCTGCGCGCGAGGGGCGGGCCTCAAAAACAAGCTTGGGTCAAAAATGCGGCTGCGGAACTGAGGCTAATGGCAGACTTTCTGCAAATGAGATAAAGACCCTAAATAAATAAATCAAATAAATAATTCTTCCGATACTACTTTCTGCCAGGAAAGAGCACGGTTCCGAGGAAGAGGCCGTACTCTATTAAAAGTTTCTCTGTTTACTGTGGCGTTATTGAAGAGTATTTTTTATATAACTGGTTTACTGCATGTAAAATATATTATGTATACTCCGTTCATACTGTGATATGTTATACCAGTATTCGTGAACGAAATGTTAAAATAGTTTTGTTGCGGTATTAAACCAGAAAATTGTATTTGTTGCTGTTGGTCAGTGAGCGTGCTACTTTTCGAAAAACTATTTTTTGTTCAGCAGCATTTTTGCTACAGGTCACTGAGTATTATTAATTTCCAATGCGAGCAAACATTGAATGAAAGTATGCAACTAGTACGCCCGAGACAGAGGTGTCTATGGTACTTGGTTTCGTTAGATACCAATGTACTCCGATAAAATCCAAAATAATTATTTTGTAGTCGACGCATAACGTAATAATCTATGTCGTTATTGGCTGCTCTTATTCAATAATACGGTTTGATATTATCAATCAAACCTATTATTTCTCTTGTGAAACATCGTTTTCATCTTTTGTTTTCAGCAAACTCTTAAAAAGAGGTATGGCAGAAACAATTATTCTTTCTATCGGCACGTGTATGTATCATGAAGTCCAAGACTTTCGGTTTCATGTAGAGAGATTCTGAAAGTTTTCGCACACGCTCCATTGTCATTCCCCGCCCATCTGTTCGCGCGGTTTTTAGAACGTCCCTTTTCGGAGGACTTTATACTTGTGTTGGAGTTTTGGGCAAAGGCGTGTGCAGACTAAAACAAGAGGTGGGCAATTGGATTTCTGCCCCCCCCCCCTCGTCCTTTACACATTTTTATTTATGTATGAAATAATTTGAAGGTAAAAGAACGTGTCCAAAAATTGAGATTTTGAGACACCACAACTATTGCTAATGCTCCCTAGCGGTCATTCGCTGACTGTCTAGTTGTAAACAAAAATAGCCCCTAACCGTAGTTATTAACTTCGTAAGTTTGAGTAATTTTGATAAAAAACCATGGCCCAGAGATTTTTTGGTAAAATAAACATAGTTCTTAAATGAAAGTTTTCTCTGTGATTAATTCTCAAGAACTGCTTGTCTCAATATCTGCAACGAATGGTAATGTTTGTTTTGTGAAATTGGTTATTGCGTAACCAATAATTTTGTTCTGGAAGTTCGGTGATAGTGTATAACTTGTTCTTGTGGCATGTATGTCCTTTGTGTTGTGAATCTGAACAATCAAGGGAAAAGTAACAGCTATGAAACTGATTCTACGTCAGATGTAGAAAGAACAGAGTGGAAGAGACGTAATCCAATGAAGGAGGGGAAAGAGGATGCAGTAAGAGCCAAGAAGGTTAAAGCTGAAGCACATTTTAATCACAAAGGAATCTTCAGAAGTTGTCTAAATATGTAGGCTAACATATTTGCTCTGCTAACAGAGATTTGTATCTAAATTTGTCATTAGTGGCGGATGCTATTGCGGTAAACGAAAATACTGACAATTATAACAGCTGTGGCGAAGAACAATAAGTGGGTCAATAGTATTTTAAATTGAAAAAAGTGCATTAAATTCTTGTGTTATTCCTAAAAATATTGTAATATTACTGCCTCAAATAAATAATTGATAAATGCATTTTTCATTTTTTTTTGACAAAAGCACCATAGTCCATACACACCCCACTTTATCCAATAATTTACACAATCCAGTTCCAGCTTGAACTACACTCAATCGTTCATCAATATTTACAATATTTGAGAAAGTGCACAACAATTTTCATACTTTAAATGTCTACCATGACGTCATGGAATGTTTTACTCTCTCCCGAAAACCTGTATTTGAACTATTGTTTTTAAAAAAGCCTTCATTTGTTAGGAAATAATTAAAACAATGAGGCTGTGGGGCCCTTACGAATTTTTCAGGGAGAGGGGGGTACAACCAATTTAATCGCACGGTTCTCAGGGATTGTCTATTAATAAAAGTTTAAAATATTATGTAATATTTCATATGTAACGGGCCTATGTAATGTAAAGCACAGTTCAAAGCCTGGCATTACAAAGCGAAATATTTGCGTCAGAGCCGGACAAAACGCATTCTATGAATTGTCGATTGTTGTCGCTGGCTTTCTTTCTTGGTCTCGTAGGGCACGCGTGCTCCTAACTAGCTGTGAAATCTATACGTAGGTCTCTGTCAACAATCGGATCTGTCGGTGCCCTTCAGTCGCGTTTGTTCCCGACAGTGGGGTATTATGGTCGGGGCGTCGACTGCGCTCGGTTTGTTGGTAGCTTCGTTGTTTTTCGTTTGTCATGAGCAGAGTACGCTTTCTTTCAAAAACAAAAATTATTCAACAGAATTAGAATTATGTTAATAAAAACTAGTTTAACAACAGTTCATAATTTCTTGAATTATTTGTAGCAGTCATTCAAAATTACGCGACAACTCTCTCACATTTTCACACACATTTACAGTACATTATTTCAAGATTATTTTTGAAAAAAAGATTTTTTAAAAAGAAACTATTTTCAATATTAAAATTGTACGAAGCCGCCAATTTTTTTCCTTTTGCAATTCTTGAAATACACAGTTCAACAAAAATGGAACCTTGCCTATTTTTTAAATTTAAGTTTTCTTCACACAAGAAATAGTATGAAGAAAAAATTGGGAGCAATTTTTTAGAAAATGTAGAAAATGTCGTAGAGGCTTTTTGTAAAGTATTCACCAAAAATAAAGATTTCCATTTTAAATTCTCAGTGTCTCGAGTTCAGCCAGATCATCTGGTAATGTCAATTTTGGAGAAAATGTCTGAACGCTGGTCAAAAGCCCACAAAACCATTTTTTATTACACAACGTATTAGAAAAATAAACATTAAGTTACGATATAAATTTAAATTTAAAATTAATGTTTTAGTTAATAACACAGTCGCACACAAAAAGGTTGAGAGACCCAAACACTTGACACACGTTTCTCTACCCGCAGCTCCTTCAGTCGGCACACGCTGTAGCCGCCTCGGCCATCCAGGTCGGCATTCAGATATATATATGGCTATTATTTTCTGCAAATGTTTTATATACATGCTTTATATTATATTTCAATATTTTTCTATATGCTCTCCTACTTTCCCCCAAGGAATTGACAAAGACAACTACACAATTTCATTAACCAGAGCATAGTCCGATAAAAAAATCGCTTTAATTTTGCTTCGCTTGTCAGTAACGCTCAAATTAATCAAGAAATAAATATTAGCAGAGTAGGTGAAAATCAAAGGAGCTAGGAAAAATGGAAGATACAGTAGAAATGAAGAATATTCTCATAAGAGAAGACCACAAATGTAAAAAGGAGTCGAAACTAATTTTTTATTTCAAAAATCGAGACTATTAACCAAAAAAGTTACATTAAAACAATGACAATAAAATGATATACCTAACAACGGAAATAAATAATTATTGTTTTTACTTCAACAAATAATGATTACCCTTTTAATACTTCCACTGATTAGTACCAGTTTCATGTTACTTGGACTGCCTGTTTCCTATATTTTTAAAACGCACGTAACGGGGCACTGGTAGATGAAACGATATAAGCCAATAACTGAAATTTCTGCAGTGCTGCGAACCTACTAATGGTACGTTAGAACTGCTATTGAGCCCGAAATGTCCTATGCAGTACGTCCACAAGCAATTAACTATAGCGCTTGCCATATCTTACTTTAAACTTTCGCAAGCGCCTCCCCCCCCCCCAATTCCCCACCCCACCGCCCCGCCTCCGGCTCACCCCCAGAAGCTGCTCTCGTACAAGAGACCAAACGCAGGAAGTCGCAACGTGCCCTTCCGGCAAAGCCGCTCCAGGACAGAGTCCACCGCCCACCTACCCCCACCCCCACTCCCTCGCTCCCCCTCCCACCCCATCAGCCGAGAGAAAGCGCCAGACACCGCACGCTCCCGGCTTCAACTCTCGTCGCCAAACCAATCCGATAAGCCATTTCAAAACGATCCACACAAAATGTATTCACGTTTTTAACGACACAATAGGATAGTGAAATCAAAGAAGTTCACTCTGTAATAGCCACATGTCTATATATTATATCGTTTTTGTTTACTATTATTAAATAATTGTAAAACCAACGGCCCATACAAAATTGCTGATCAAATAAATATCGTTTTAATTCCGTTAATGGAGAATGATGAGAAATTCATTCTACATAAAGGGGTACAAATAAAATCATGCAATGTTGGTTAAAATAATATAAATGACTAAAATGCTAATATAAACATGGGCTTCTATCCCATATAACAAACGAAATGTAAACGGTTCACTTCAACGAAATATGGCGAACGACAACACCACTGTGTCCCACCAATGCGAGCGGCATATTTATAACCTCAAACTTAATAGGCGCAGTGACGCTTCTCTACGCACGTCCAACGACATGAAGCCCGACATTTGGCCTACGCGGTTGACATGAAACATTCTCGAATCTATCCAACAGCTACAAACGCATTTGAAAGCCGTCGCAACCCGTCGCATGCGTAGGTTGTTCTTTGCTGATCACTTTAAACTTAACATTTTGACGCTTCCCTACGTGCATCGAACTTGTGTAACGGCTTTCTGCTGACGCGATTAATAAGAAACATCCTTGATCTTGCGCAACGAATAATTTTCAATTGTAATTCGAACTACTTAAACAAAATGCCTTCTGTCCTGCCACTCGTTCTTCGATTTCTTTCACCGATGTCGCGACGCCGGAATCGACTCTTACGATAAGCAAGATCATTTTCTTGGAAATATTTGGAAGAATGTTGTCTTTGTCTCCAGTGACAAAATGGTAAATTATTCTAGACAATTTTAACATGCATATAAATGATGGATTATACATGAACGATGATTCATCATACACAAAAACTAAACGTTGTAGAGAACACTGTAAATGTCTCACGTTGCAATGTGAAAAAATGTCATTATTCTGGCGGAGAAATCATGAAGGTATAAAAATGAAGGTGGCCTAGAAAGTAAGCAGCAAAATTATGTCTCAAGATTGAGAAATACGTGATCTAAATTGACTTCGGAATAAGCATTATTTGAAAGCTTTTGATCCCCAGACACTAGTGTAATCAAGACGTGGGGCTTAACAATCACAGCAAAACAAGAGAAATACTCCAAAATTTGATTTAAAAAAGTTGAACGTTAATTTAGGTTGAAAGTAAAATAAAATTGTGTTTCGAAAGATAATCTTTCAAAATTTCATTGTATTATTAAACAATATATAATGAAAAATCTTGCATAATTTAGCAAAAACACCATACATTCAATATTTCGTGACGTATTTTTTAAACACACTTTTTTGTCTAAAGCAGAACAACATTGAATAATATTAAGTCCAAAATATTTTAACGACAGAAATAGGAATACAATAATAAAAGCTGCTTTTCCTATATGCACAGATACAGTAGCGTTTTCCAGAAAGATTCAAGTTTACTCGATTTTTTTGTTTTTCTATTAAGATATTTTGTGCGAATTTCAACAAGCGTTGTGCAACGGATGCCTCCAGTGTTCTCATGAATTGAGAAACACATCCTTATAAATATTAATTTTTGCACTGTATTATAATTTGTTAAATTTATTCAATAATTATATTATTATTTCCACTCACACACACGCATACACACATGCACACACACATACACACACTCACACACTCACAGGCGCACGCGCACTTACCCACACACAGCCAGGTACACATAACATGCGCGCACTTGCGCACCCGCTCCAGCGCCCACACACACACACACACACACACACACGCATACACACACATAGCTTTCTTTAGTATACCATGTCAATCGCCTCAAGCAAATGTTTATCACGCAAAATGAATCAATTGTACACCTACATGATTCCATTAGCTAGGAATAAAAGCATTAACTCTTATTTAATTTACTCCTGATTTCTTTTGAACACAATTACAATTTTTATTCCAAATATATAAGACCAATCAAAATTTTAATATAATTTGACGTCAAGTGTCAACAAATCACTACATATTTCAACAGCTGTGCACAGAAATTTCCGGTATTATTCACAGAATGCAAACAAAAATTGCCGCACTATGCCACAAGGGAACGCGCGCACAACTCGCCTGACAGCGACAAAACCGCCAAACGCACTGGAGCGCCGCGCGCTGGCGCCCGGCGGCCGCGCATGTGCACAAAGGCAGCGGGCGAGAGGGCGGAGGAGGCTGCGCCGGCGGAGTTGTTGACCCCCCGCGCTGACACACTTCCACGCCGCGCCGTCTGGCCCGGGCACGCCTCACCACACGCACTCGAAATACACACGCGGGGGCGCGCGCACTGAAATACACGCGCCCCGCCCACTTACGTTGCGAGGGGGATGGCGGCGCGAGCTGCTCCTCGGAGGCGAACGTGGAGGCGCGTGGAGCGTGGTCCTCGCGCGCCGGCACTTCCAGAGGCACTGCCACCAGCGCGGGCGCGGGCGCCGCCGCGGCGCCGCCGCCGCCCGCCGACCCCCCTCCACCGCGCTGCATCGTCAAGCACCTCCCGCGGAGTCCTGGGCCGCGTGTAGTCTCGTCGCCACGGATGGGTCATCTAGTTTCTAGAGTCTTCGCTTTTATATTTTGTCAGGGCTCACAAATGACAATAAAATGTTCCCCCTCCCCCTTTTTCCCTTTTAATTAAAACTTAGATTACGCCAAATTTCAACGTTTTCTATTCAATGATTTCTTTTCATCCTGATCTATTTGGTTTAGACATTAAGCCATACGATATGCCGTGCATTTATACCATTAAAATTAAACGGCATTTTGATCGAAGTCCGCTGGTGGCCTCGAATATCCCGCGCCACTAAGTCAGCAACGTTCCCTAAGGCCCCAAGTGGCTGGGCGCCACTAACCTCGCTGGAGACGCCTACAAGAATTTTTTACAAACAGCAAAAGCATAATGAAAAAATGAAACGTGTGAAATACGCTAAGTAGATGACAGTGAATCTTCTAATTTGTTGTACGAGACAAGTTAGTCAGATTTTGTCACAAAGATCACCAGTTTGCTTTGGCTTTTTCGTTCGCGCATTTCAGCGGCGTCCGCGACGAGGCCTTTGCCTGCACGGTTGACACAAAACATCCTTGAGCCCAACCTTTGTATAATTTCCCATGCATTTCACTCTAAAATACAAATGCGGTTTAACGTGACCTCTCTTCTTTCCTAAAACTAGAACTACAATACGTAATTCTATTCAACTGAAACGTTAACTCCCTTCCTCCAATTTTAAAATTTTTATAAATATTTGTTCACTTACTCACTCACCTTTCAAGTTCCATGAATGACATAAAATTTACTCAATGCACAGAAATGAATATCAAGAATCGCTAATTAAATGAACATGTGTTTTGTTTCCTTTCACATATAATAACGCTTTGATTCTTTAATAAAATATATTACTAATTTCCCTATTGCGAGCTTCATTTTACAGATAATTCAATTTATCAGTTCGAAACTTAATTTTCTGCAACACTGACATTGAAAGACAAAAAAAATTTCCGTTTGTGTGGTGATGAGGTGGTTTGCATTTTGGTAATTCATTTAAACTGTTACGCTTTTCTGTTTATGTTGGCCGCCCGTAGTATAATAAGTGACATTCACTGATCAATAAAATAGATTAATCCGTAACAATATTAATAGCTTCCTTGCTTTCTATCGTCCCTTAAGGTGCTAAATATTTTCACTAAAGAATAAAATCTTAAAGATCGTTTTGGAGCGTACATCACTATTGCATTTTATAAGAAATACACATCTATATATATAAAATAAAGTCGTGTTAGTTACTCCACTTATAACTCAACTCAGAAGAACGGACTGAACCGATTAGCTGAAATTGGACAGGGAGGTAGTTTAAGCCAGGAAAGAACATTAGGATACTTTTTATTTCCCGTGTCGACCAGCATTCCCGTGTGACTTGACATGAAACGTCAGTCACTATAAAACGTGTAAACGCCTAAGGCCTTTAAGCGAGCCTGCAGCGCTCAACACTACTAAGGTAATTAGTTCCTAAGTTTAGTGCATGTTTTATGCTCGCGGACAGGTTGATCTTGCTTCGCAGGATATCGAGATCAGGCGCCGATCGACGCGTCAGCATGCTAGTTTCCCGCAACCAGGTAGCTCCACCAGCGGGGCACAGCCCACGCTCTGAGCTTCAGGCTAAGTCTCTCGGCCATAATAATAAAATAATAATAATATAATAAAATAATAATAATAATAATAATAATAATAATGTCTTTATTAATGGCGAGGCTCAGGCCATGGGGCCGCTCTTCCGCCTAACCACTGATTTACATACATTTAGAGTAGTAACATTTTAAGAGGGAGGCCAAGCTGTACATTTACGTCTGGGAGAACAAACTAGAGACCATCCGGCATACGCCTTAAGCAATTGAGTAAACCCAGAAAAACCTCAATCAGGATGGCGGCTTAGGGCCGAACATGAATAGAACTGAGTATGTTATATAGTGTGAAAGGGAAGTTTCGTGAAAGAAGAAAAGAAAAGACCGTACAGGAAGGGGGTCAGAAAGTATAAATGATAAGTTTGGGAGGAGAGGAAGAGAAAAAAAGCGAAGAAAAGACGAAGAAGAAATAGGCGAAAAAAGTGAAGTTATTGAGAACTTACAGAAAGCGACGTTTAGTTTACAGTAGCACTTTACATAAATATACAATAATTTTTACACCAGAGAAGACAATCACTTATAAGCTTAATAACAAGAGTAATTTTTAAACACAATACTGGCAGTATTAAGGAGCAAATACAAAGAGTGCGGGTATTGACAGGAAATGCCAGCACCATTCGTGGAAAATGACATGACGCATTTAATCGAGAACTTGGACGGAACTGATATGATTCACCAGAATTAGATTTAGTAGATTCAACAATGTACCCCTGTTGAATTACCAACAAAAGAAGTTTATGATACTTTAATGAAGGCAATCGATGATGAAAATGGGCCTGGTTTATATTTACCCTTAGATCCCCTGGTGGAACTGGGCATGACATTCCTCATGTCATTTATTTTAGCAGCTGTTCGGGCGAGATCTATCATACGGTTGCAGTTGCTTTCGGAATAGCAAGCCACATTGTTAAGAGGATGCGTAACGGCTCATTCAGCATTCAAATACCGTTAAATCTCAAACTATTGAAGAAACCAAGTGTAATATTGCAAAAACACTCAGCCAATGCAATTTTAGCGTATCGAAAATCATCATCTGGACGAATGCACAAATAGCGCAATAAACGTGCATTAGAAGCACTTAACGAACATTAAAAAAGATTTACGCATGACTCGAGAGTTTTGGGAGGAGCATGATTTTACTTCTGCGATTTCCGCCAAATAACTGCCAGTAATTCCAAGATCTACGGCTGCCGAGCGAAATAAACGCTTGCCCTCAAATCGTCCAATCTATGGCGCTATGTTTGAAGAAACTGCAACTGAACAACAAAACAAGAGATTACATAGCTTAACGAACATCTGCTGAAGATTTCTCGAGTAATGCTGACTATCGGTTAATGGTGAATTACCTGTCGATGAATCGAGCGGATAATATCATTTCCATAAATATTTCTGTAATTTCTTCTCATCAAAGACAAACTTATCAACAATGTATTTCCAGAAATTATTTCTAACACAAAAATAATGAATGTTTGTGAGCGAGCGATTTAGCGGCCTAAGAATAAAGATGTAGATGACCTAAACTACTAAATCAAAAATAAGATCATTGAATAATGCATTATTCAAAATCTACTGAGGTGGGGGGTCTGCGTCACAAATAAGATGAACCACCAACTATCCAATTGAATTTTTAAAAACTCTATTGACGTGCCTGGCTTAACCACCGCACAATTTACGCCTAAAGGTTTGGCTCCGTAGTAATCGTGCCTTCGAAAACATAAATTCAACCAAAAACTTGTGCAAACGGTACGCGTTTGTGTTAGAAAATTGTTATGAGACAATGTAATTTAGCTACGATAATGATTAGCGAAAATCAAAGGTGAGGAATTTCATTCCGAGACGAATACCGATGATCCCAACCGATATCGTCGTTGGAATTTAAATACGTCAATTTCCATTACGTCTTGCATTTGCCCATGACCATCAATCAAGGACCAATCCTTAAAAGTTTTGTGGTTTAAATCCTAGACATTAGCCAATGTTTTTCCCATGGTCAATTATACGTGGCATGTTCACGGGTCGGAAGACCATCTGCGTTGTTTGTTTTTGCGCCTGATAATAAAACAAAAAATGTCGTGTTTCACAAGGTACTAAATGAAGAGCAACCTATGTACTAAATACAGAAATAATTATGAATGATTAATGTAGGTATTTATATTTTTTTGTATTTTTTCCAATTAAAAACTGCTTATTTATTGCCATTAAGGCGGAACAAAGTTCGCCGGGTCAGCTAGTTTAAGTATATATTAAAAAATAAAACAATACGAAAATATATATTCCGGATATACTATATGGACAATCGACGAGTGAAATTATATATTAATAAATTTCATAATGAGAGCTGATATTGGAGTTCAGAAAGTCCAGAAAGTGAGAGTGGAAGGAGAACAACAGCAAACGCTTCCGCCCTTGATTACACTGAACCGAAAAATGCCTCTGGGAATTCGATAGGTATTCGAATATATCTTATTTACTATTTATTGATATCAATAGCACCGAGGAATTTTTTTTGAATCAACGCTTTGTGTATCTGAATTAAAGTAAACCTTAAAATGAAACATGTAACGTGAATAAATTTGCCTTCAATATTTACGATTGTTGAATATTTACGATGATCGAACATTCGAAGAATTAGTCAATCGACTAAAATAATATTTTTTTAAAACTAAAGAAAAAATATCTAATAAATAAAATAATTTGGGGATCTACAATTACTGACGCACATAAAGGGGAGAAAGTTTGCACTTGAAGATGAGAAGGAAAGTTGTGATCCGAGGAAAGGCATGATCTGAGGCAAGAGCGTAGCTTGGCTGTGCCACCAGAGCGCGGCACTGGGGCCCCGATGACAAAGGGCCCGATGAGAACGCCCACCGAACTCCAAACCAGGAGAGGTGCTTCAGAGAGATA
>BOPP01000119.1:529070-542074 GCA_017312745.1 Gryllus bimaculatus
TGGAAACAGATGATTCCATTATATATAATAAACTACTTTTTCGTTCCATGATGGACTGTTGTTGTCAAAATTTTTTTATCGTGGTAGTCCTGAACAGGAAGAATTTCACTTGTTCTTTGAGCAGTGTTTCGTCTACGTTTCCGAGAAATGATTTTGCGTGGTGTTTAGCAGTATCTTTGGCGGCTACAGCCAGGGATTAAATAGCTCATTCACTTGAAATCGTTGCAGTCGTAAACTCAACATCCTTCTTTTAAAAAATAAATTGCAGGGTAATAATGTATCTTGATCCTTGCCTGAAAAGCAAGAACCAGTTTGTCGAGCTTTCATTTGTTGGAATAATGGGAATTGCATTCTTTGAATTTACAATCTCTAGAGTTCACGTTATCAGATATAAACTCCTCAAGTCCTACAGAATGCTCGTTTCAACACTACCAGTAATAATATTTTTTTTTCAGACAAAAAATTAGAATGAAATCAAATTAAAGAGATCCTTAATGTCAATATAACTTTTTACGAACTCGCTGCGCATTGGATCATGCGGCAATGTATTGATCAGTTTAAGAACTACATTGCTTGCACTCTGAACGCAACTTTACGAGCATGTTTTTTGTCCGAGATGAACACTATTTCTAGACCAACCAAACCAACTTCTCCATTTATTTGTTCCCTCTTCAACAATCGATCATCGCGTAGCGAAAGACTGCCAGCGTTCAGTCGGGGAAAATGTCATACCTGCTGAAAGACAGGCGCGCCAGGAGCGAGCAGGTGATCGAGCGGGAAGAGCGAAGGCGAGGTGAGCGTGGCAGGGTGTGAGCATAGGCGGCGAGGCGAGCGGGGGAGAGCGGGCGGGAGCAGTGCCGTGAATGGGGTGAGCGTCAGTGGAGAGACGAGCGAACGTAGAGGACGAGCAATAAAACAAAAAATGTCGTGTTTCACAAACGTCTAATGAAGAGCAACCTATGTACTAAAACACAGAAATAATTATGAATGATTAATGTAGGTATTTAATTATTTTTTTGTATTTTTTCCAATTAAAAACTGCTTATTTATTGCCATTAAGGCGAACAAAGTTCGCCGGGTCAGCTAGTTTAAGTATATATTAAAAAATAAAACAATACGAAAATATATATCCGGATATACTATATGGACAATCGACGAGTGAAAATTATATATTAATAAATTTCATATGAAGCTGATATTGGAGTTCAGAAAGTCCAGAAAGTGAGAGTGGAAGGAGAACAACAGCAAACCGTTCCGCCCTTGATTACACTGAACCGAAAAATGCCTCTGGAATTCGATAGGTATTCGAATATATCTATTTACTATTATTGATATCAATAGCACCGAGGAATTTTTTTTGAATCAACGCTTTGTGTATCTGAATTAAAGTAAACCTTAAAATGAAACATGTAACGGTGAATAAATTTGCCTTCAATATTTACGATTGTTGAATATTTACGATGATCGAAACATTCGAAGAATTAGTCAATCGACTAAAATAAATATTTTTTTAAAACTAAAGAAAAAATATCTAATAAATAAAATAATTTGGGGATTCTACAATTACTGACGCACATAAAGGGGAGAAAGTTTGCACTTGAAGATGAGAAGGAAAGTTGTGATCCGAGGAAAGGCATGATCTGAGGCAAGAGCGTAGCTTGGCTGGTGCCACAGAAGCCGGCACTGGGGCCCCGATGACAAAGGGCCCCGATGAGAACGCCCACCGAACTCCAAACCAGGAGAGGTGGCTCAGGGCATCAACTGATTGTCACGGCAGTGCCTCTGACCGGAAGTCCTAGGGTTCCACTCCGCACGGTGGCAGGCACTTGCCTAGTGAGGTAGGTGGAGTTCTGTCGCTGTCTGTAGAGCATTCTAACGGACGGCTGCTCTGATCGGTAGTTTTTCCGTGACTTCTCCGATCAACCAGGCGAATGCTGGAGCAGTACCCTACAAACTGGCCGCTCGCGATCTTTCCTTTCATTCCTTGTCTTTTCCCACCTCTTACTTACTTACACACCTACATGCACTACACTACCACACAGCCGCCATGCAATTAATGAAGATTTGATAGCGGTAAACAACTGGGCAGTGTCTTTAGGCTTACAATAAAAACCCAAACAAATCACAGTGCATGGTTATCAGCTCAAAATGCACTATGAATGAAATATTTCTCTCTACCTAATATTTATATAAATGACACCATTTTACCTTGGTGTTCTGAAGTCAAGAACCTAGGTGTAGTTATCGACAACACTCTCAGCTGGAACTCGCACGAAGATTCAACCTGCCGTAAAGTTTTTGCTTCCATGCACTCACTGAAACGCCTGCGAGCACTTTTACCAGTAGCACACGTGAGACTCTCATCAAATCACTTATCATGCCACATTTCGACTATTGCGACTTTCTTTTGATCAACATGACATTCAAATTACAACGTAAACTTCAAGTAGCCAGAACGCATGCGTACGTTTTATTTTTGATCTACGAAAATACGACCATGTATCCGAATTTTTTGACAGAATTCGTATGCTTACTCTAGACAAAAGACGATTACTCCACTCTTTACTTCTTCTTTATAAAGTTTTAACCGGTTCTCATGCAACGCCCTCATAAGTAACTTCAATCCTCTGAAACTAAATTGAGCTCGTGATCAGCGCTGCTCTGTGTACCACGTCACAACACGACTTCATTCAGTAAATCATTCACCGTTCACTATCCGACCTGAATAAATTACCAAGCGAGACTAAAACATTAAATACTTTCGGCAAATTCAAAGCTGAATTAACCACTGAGTAAGGAATACGACATATAGAACGCGCGTTAACGTTTTCTTCAATCTCCAGATTCTCCCACTTCCAAGCGCCGGTCACCGCCCCCGTAAAATACCCTCTATTTCCCCCTCTTTATTCTCAAATTTCTACCCCATACCTCATTGCTCTATCCTCATCTTCCATTCCCTCTCACACCTAAATTATGAGCATCATTACTTTTCTGTGTACCCTAATGAAATTGTTAATAAAATACCAAAGTATTAGTGACGTTCCAGATAAAATATACTTGTAGCTATCTTTGTACATCATCAAGATATTCACTACAATATATTGGCATAAACAAAATTGGATGTCAAGATACCCGCACTCTTTGTATTGTTCCTTAATACTGCAGTATTGTGTTTAAAATTACTCTTGTTATTAGCTTATAGTGTATTGTGCTCCTCTGGTGTAAAAATTATTGTATATTTATGTAAAGTGTTACTGTAAACTAAACGTAGTTTCTGTAACGTTCCTCAAATAACTTCACTTTTTTCGCCTACTTCTTCTTCGTCCTTTCTTCGCTTTTTTTCTCTTCCCTTCCTCACAAACTTTATCATTTATACTTTCTGACCCCTTCCCTGTACGTCTTTTCTTTTCTCTTTCACGAAACTTCCCTTTCACACATATAAATACTCAAGTTCTATTCATGTTCGGCCCTAAGCCGCCATCCTGATTGAGGTTTTTCTGGGTTTACTCAATTGCTTAAGGCGTATGCCGGATGGTCTCTAGTTTGTTCTCCAGACGTAAATGTACAGCTTGCCTCCCCTCTTAAAATGTTACTACTCTAATGTATGTAAATTCAGTGGTTAGGCGGAAGAGCAGGCCCCATGGGCCTGAGCCTCGCCATTAATAAAGACATTATTATTATTATTATTATTATTATTATTATTATTTATTATTTATTATTAATTATTATATTATTATTTATCTTTATGCGAGGACTAGCCTGAAGCTCAGAGCGTGGGCTGTGCCCGCTGGTGGAGGCTACCTGGTTGGCGGGAAACCTAGCATGCTGACGCGTCGATCGGCGCCTGATCTCGATATCCTGCGAAGCAGATCAACTGCTCCGAGCAGCAAGATCAACCTGTCCCGAGCATAAAACATGCACTAAACTTAGGAACTAATTACCTTAGTAGTTGACGCGCTGCAATAAAGATAGCATTAGCAATGAGGATCTCCATTTGGTCTTTTGGCACGTGGGCCCCCGAAAACGTTGCTGCGCCTCTGAACTGAAGCATTGTTAATTATGCCTGGAATTCTGAAAATTATAAACCAAAGAGGCAGGAAGAGTCGCAAAGAATGGGAGTAGAAAAGAGATGTAGCGAAACACCAGAAAACAGTGAAGCAAGTGGAACCTAAGAAATATGATTAATTCAAGACAGTCAAGATTGAATCCTTTTCCCGTTTCAACGCTGTGTAAGAAGTGATATCCTTCCAAGAATGCCATATTGCAAAACAGAGCAAAAGAGCTCCAAAATGGAAATAATTGAACATTGAGTTTGCTTTGATTCAGTTAAACATGTTTCAATCTAGTACATACGGAAGTGATACCGCTTTATCGCGGTCAGATAACGACTTTATTTGAGAATCACCCGTTTGCGGAATCTATGTCACATAAGAAAAATTATTTAAATATGACCACGCTCAAGGACAAAGCTCAGGTTCCTCATTACGTGACTATTTTTTTTATATTACCCAATCACAAATATTTATTACACTTTTCGAGAGTCTAATTCTTGTTCAGTATCAAAATTGGGCCTAGTGTGAAAACGCTATAAGAATGAGTCGACTGCGTTAGCTCTGATAAGATATGTTTTAGATAGATAATATATGAGATAATAATTCTTATTAGAAAGTGATGGAAGGTAGTGTGAAACTCTCCAATGTGGCAGCTGACGTGGTTCCCAATCAGAAAAATCACGCTACCTTCTTAACGTACTACGAGTACTATCTTCCCTCATGACTTGCAGATTCACTCACTTCATTCTGAAACAGTTTGTACAAGACCTGGCTTCTCTGCTCAACATTGAGTGAACTGAAATATTGTATAAACCATTTTCATTATTTCATTTCCATTATTTCAGCATCTTATGAATTCATTTGATCTCAATTTCCTGTCTTATTTGCATCTTATCTATGTAGCTAAACCCCTTGTGAAATATTTCACCTGCAAACCTACATAATAATATTCAATGCCCCACTTCGATCGCTCACTTCCTGACAAAGAGTAGTATCCAATGTGCGCAGAAATTGACGGAAAACAATACAGCCTCCGGCCGAATGGTTTCGTTTTATACCCCGAAACGTGGGGAAAATGCGATAACAAATGCAAGTATTTTATTGAGCTATTCCGCCTATTTCCATACTGAGGGCACCGACTCAGTTCTCACACACAGTGTGACAGTGATTGTCTCACAGGTGATGTCAAACAGCGAAACTTCCAACTAAAAGGACGCCCACCATTGAATGAATGCTATTCATAAGTTGCATTACGGAACAACTTCTGTTTGTATTTTTCATATGTAAAGAACTGTTGTACTGAATAAAGACTATATTTTGTTCTTACAGTATTTGTCAAGACTAAAGATACTAAAACATTTATTTGCAGCAGGCTACTAGTATTACTATAAATTACTCAATGCTGTTATGTATGCCCCCCATCCTAAATAATGAAAAAAGTACAAATAAATGTTTCTATGATTAAAAAAATAATTTTTAATTATTAATTAATTATGAAATATTCGTCTGCCACTATTTATCAAGTATCCTAAAACGCTTACTCGAATTCAATAAAAAGCATTCTATTTATATTTACATTTCAATTGCATTCACGTGTAATCAAACATCAATTTAAAACTTTTCTCTGTAAATACGCGAGAAGAGGAGCGGAGCGGGGATACAATAGTACAAGTAGGCCCCGCGGCAGGGCGGGAATAGATGGAATTCCTCTTGCTCTCTAATACTTTATTGTGAAAAATACTCCGGCAACGCGGGGTACTTCAGCTATTTTGTTATACTTTCAGTCATTTCTAATTATTTTTCATAAAATATTATATTCTCTGCCAGCCGCCAAGTGAGATTATATTTGTTTCCAAAACGCCTCCCATGAAATTATCGAATAATCGATCAAAAATATGCAGCCGCGCTAGATGAATTTTCAGTTTGTTAAAAAGCTGTGAACCATTATACAATCGTTACCTCACATATTTAATGCATCATATGCATCGGAATATTTCCTGATACTTTCAACACAATTGAGATTAGACGGCTCTTCAAAAGGGACTATAAAAATTAAATTCGGAATAATCGGTCAATTTCTGTTTTGACAGTCTTTTCAAAAATCTTACATATACTTTTCTAGGCACGAATGAAAAACTTTCTTAGTAAATACTTAGCATTTTCAGATTACTAACATGCATTTAAAAATCAAAATCTAGTAGTTTTCTTTCCTTAAATACGTTGTGTCATCAGTGCATTACAATGAAGAACCTGTTGAAATATTTGCAGATCTTTCAAAAGTACTATTTGAAGTTATTGATCATAATAATTTACTTTCAATCTTATTTTCTATGGTATTCGTGGTGTGACTCTAGACATGCTACCATACTAGGTCTACTACATATCTGACATAGACACTAGGTCAAGGATGTCAAGGTCGCGGGCAAGGTCACGAGATTACTAGAGCTCGCGGGTCCTGCGTCCAGAGAAATTGGCGCGAGATTTAAAAGCAGGAATGATGGTACAACACTAACAGCCCATGGCCCATGACAGTCTTGGAAGAAGTTCCTTGGCAATTATTGCCACAAATTTAGCTATATTAATTACTATTAACTCTTTCAGGATAATAAATGATCCATTAAAACGAAATCATACGTCAGTCCGAATTCAAATTCTCAGTTGAGAGACAAATTAAAGAAATATGAATCAAAAGTATCTTCATATTGTAATCTTGTTTTGTTAAGATATAAACGACCTTTTTATGTTCAGGTTGGAAGGTTTAAAACACAATCTTCTCTGTTAAAAGCGCTGTCCATCCGTAAGAGAGAACTGTTAACTAACGTGTTAATTTATTTCATATTATTCCTAAATAAAATAAATAACTGAAAGATTTAATAATACAACACAAAACGAAAACAAGGGAAAAAATCGGCATTCAAACATATTCCGGTCCGTTTAGCAAAGATGTTAATATAAGGGAGATTTTATTAAGAAAATAAACATCGAATAGTAATATGTAGTGAAGAATATAAACATAATAAAATTCTCGGTTATTTGATAGAAAAAATCTGGCAAATATATTTTTGTATGAAGCCACTATTCGCTGCCTCGCGCCGCTCAGCTTGCGCAAGTGTACCCGTTTCTGGATTTAAGTGGAAATGAGCGCGGAGTCAGGGGAAGTTGCCCGTGCCCGTAGGAGCGCCGGACTCCCCAAGCGGGCAAGTAGCTCGTGCGGGCGCGGTTTGACGTGCCTGCTCTAGGCATTAAATAATGTAAGAAATGCTTGATTCATTTGATTGGGTGCGCCAACTGCTGTGGTCATTATTTCCGTAAGTGCATTGCTTATTTTATTGCTGGAGGAAGCTGTGATCTCCCCCCGCTAGCTGACGAGATTCAGCATCATCCTATGTCGGTTTGCGGGGTTTCCCCAACGAGGTGTCCCCCGCTAGCGGATCAAGCTCGATGCTCCCGACTAGACTCCCGTCGTTTATGGATGTGTAGTGAATGCGCGCGCGCGCGCGTTGAGTGTGTGTAAGGGATGAGGATACGACAAGAAAGAGGAAAGAAAGATTGCGCGCGTTCCGTGATCTGTTTGTTAGGGTTTTGTTTCGGCAGTTACCTGATGTTGACCGGAGTAATAACGGAAAACTACCAATCAGAGCACTCGGCCGCTAGAATTCTCCTCGAGACAGAAGCTGAATTCGACCTTGTTATCCAACTAGGGTCGAAAATCTCAAAGAAGAAATACTGTACTCGAATGAAGGGACATTATTTACTCTCCTTGTCTTTTTTGTCAACTGCCCGTGGGGTCTCGCAGAGTTCGACCCTACTATTTTCCTATATTTTTCTATTCTTTCTACACTATACGTAAATGATATACTCTGGTCGAGACGAACTGCAAGGACAGTCCTCTTCGCTGATGATTCGAATATTTTTGGAAATTTAAATAAATAAATAAGTAAATAAATAAATAAATAAATAAATAAATAAATAAATAAATAAATAAATAAATAAATAAATAAATAGTACAATGTCACTTTTTCAGATTGGGTTCGTAATAACAAACTATAATAATAAAAAAAGTTCTAATGCAGTTTTTCATTTCAAATAATCAATTGTATACTTCATTGAAAATGTATGATCATTGAAAGTAATTTATAAAAATAAAACAATAATTTACATGCAATGTCAACCAAATTCAAGGCACTCTTCAACATTGCAAAGCAGTTTGTAAAGGACTCCTGCCTCAGTTATTGGCTAACTGAAAGTTGAAAGTTCAAAACTCCATCTAGTCAATCGATCCTCAACCCAGCTTTCCCAGAAAAACACTTTAAGAGAACAGAAGATATGGTCTTCACAAGACTAAGGTCATTTCAAACTTAACCCTGTCCAAAGTGTGGTGTAACAGTCTCCACTTCCCATCTCATTCTTAAATGCCCTGATAAGGTAAGAAAGCTTCTGAAAATGGAAGAAAGTCTTAATCATTGTTCAGTTTTACAAACAGATGTTTCAAGTTGCTTTGACATTAATTACATTATTGAAAAAAATTAAGATTGCGACAAATAGACCAAATTTTGGGGGTCTATCAGTTCACTCAATCGTGGAATTAATCCAATTAAATTAAATGAACACAAAATTAAGTTCATTTTTTCCGCGTCCAGACTCCTTTGAAATTCAGTCAGCCTTCACTCTTCGTTCTATATATTTTGAGATTATTCACTTACACCTGAAATATGCCATAATATTCTGGGGAGAAACATCCTTTACCTGGCAGTTTTTTAGATTACAGGCACAAATTAAACAAATAATCAGCGAATCCCACTCTCGTGATTCATGCAAACCTTATACAGTTCAACAGTTCTTCACTAACCCAAAATATAAAATAGTAAGTGTATAATATTCTCACAAGAAGTTTTAAAAAAATTGAGCTACTTTTGAGAAAATTTTGAATATGTTCCAAGGGATACATGTGAAGTACACCCAAAATTTCATGAATTCTTTCCAAAATCACAAGGCTTGGATTCGGACTCAATAGTTTAGGCGCCAGTTTGGTGCACAAATGGACGTACGAACGGTCAGGCAGACCTTTTCAAACGAAACCTCTTTTACGGTATCTGGGAATCCCAAAAATGTATTTCCATTGAATTCTCGAAATCGATTTTCCGCGTCATGACATAAATTTCTCTAGTATCCTATGCGTATGACTGTTTATAATAGTTCTAGGATGTTCCACAACCCATAAGAAGATAAAAAATTATTTTAAAAAAATATAATGCATATTCTTTAAAGGTTTTATTAATTCTTAAATATATTCATACATGAAATTTCAGCATTCTATGATGATAAGAACTTTGAAGCCGACTTGACTTCAAAGTGTTTTTATAAGTTTACTTGTTCATAAGCTGTTAATTAAAATGTAGTCCCTAATGTGTGAACGAAATAGGAAAACAAACGATAGAAAACAGCATAATGATACTCGTATTTGCTCAAATGAATAAAAATTTTAAATTTAATTCGGGTACTTCGTTACAGTTTCTTTTTTCCACACAGGAGAGAGTTTTTGTGCTTTTACACACAACGGAAGATAACTTTTATCTGCTCTTCCTCCGCAGTTACCACTTCAGGAAAATCGACTTCTCTTCTCTTTCTACTGTGTCGTTTACAGCTTTCAAGAATGTAACTTATGGCTTTCAAACAGGTTTCAATTTCCCCAGAAAACACTGATTCGGGAACCCGTCATCAATTTCAATTGCAAAAAGAGATTTTTGTGCGATTTTCTCTTTTCGCGCTTGCAGATTGACGCATCTTCAAAGATTTGTAGATGCGAATCATTCAAGCACTTGCATGAGACCACAAATTAAATATTTAAGTTCGATTAATAGTAGATAACAAACACGTAATCGTAGTAAAACCTTACCATACAAAGAATTTGATTTTTCTTCATTAGATGGAATATCTCTCTTTGTAAGATTAAATGACCTCTTACATTCTCAGTTTCACATTGTCGTTGACTTTATCGTCGAAAGTGTCAAGATGGCAATTTCATCACTATTCCTAGTTTTTTTTTCTTGCCGTCTTTGAGCTTCGCAGCTAGCCCAGAATATTCATCACTGCTGTCGAGCCACGTGATAATCGAAATACAAACTGAATCGAAAACCGTATGTTCAGTATCTGTTGCCCGGAGATAAAGGATCTTGTGCCTACATTTTGCCGAAACGAAATAGTTTAACATAATTTTCCCAAGTAAATGATTTTCCCGAAGGTATTGAGAGCTATATCTAAAAGACATTAATATCAAAATCAGAAGCAATCAAAACTCATTAGTTTGCTTTTCTGTAAAATTAAGTAAATATACCAGTGTGCTCTACCTCCGAGATACAGATACACTAATACGTAGCAAAAATTTGCACTGCACCTACATGAAGGTAATCTATAATTTTTATATATAAATGCCTCTGTTTTATAAAAGTCATCGGAAAAACAGTAATGATTATTTCAACAACCAGTTATTTTTATATCTGAAAACCACCGATTTGAACCGAAAATCGCCGGATGAAGAGAACGAAATAACCTAAATCTGCCAGCCCCGGCGAGAGCCCACGCACCGCTCTCCGCAACCGGAGCCTCTCTTATCGCGAGTGACCTGATGCGCTACTTCGCCCGAGCGAGAGGCGCCTCGCCGAACCCATCCCAGCTTCCCCATCCCCCGACACACACCGCCCGCCGTTCAAGGACAGCTCTACGTCCGCTCTCCACCTTCTTCTAGGGCAGTGATATGAAGATCGATGCCACCAGCGGGAATCCGTGGCACGGGTAACACGACGAAATCACCTCTCCACGCGGTTGATCATCTCGCCACAAGAGTGCAGTAAGTAGTCGAAGTCGCCCTGAACGCTTTTACGCTTTTACGCTAGAACGTTTGTTGTTATTTGTATTTATATTTTTGGTTTAATTTTTCTGTATATATTCTCTTTCTTTCTTACATGCGATCAGTTGGAAAACGGCGTGGTAACTACTGATAGTTTCCTTTCCCGACGCTAGTTGCGCTGAGCGGCTCTTGGTATGCCATTGTGCTTCGAAGCGTGCCAATGCCACCAGTAGGAACCCTTGACGTATCTGTTCTAGGGCGTCGTCACCTCTCATTTCCATAGACTTACGTCGTTTACCGAAGAAGCAATTGTACACGAAGACATGACACAAAGTGTCCCGCTGTAGAAGCCGACATACTGAATTCAATTGTACATTACGCGGTAAATTCTATCTAGAAATTTAAAATGGGAATATATTTAAATGTTAAAGCATTTCTATGAAACAATCACCCAAATCACTCAAGTGACATTACTTAATTCAGGAGATTTTTGTATTGTTGGCGTCATGAAAGTTCATATTTTGTTTCCCTTCAATAACACTGGAGTTCTTGGAAACCTTCACGCATTATGATAATATATAAATTTTCAATATATCATATTGCAACTGCAATTCACTTTCTCTACATTGTAAACGATAAATCATTTTACATTTATCGTCACGTTTTTAGATGAAGGCTCAATAAATGAGTATATAAAATTAATATTATGTGAAATATGTTTATTTAATTTGTTTTTGCTATGCTCAAATACTATGCATAAATCACTTTAAATATTAAAACAATAATGAATTCCGAAACTTCCTATTAAATTCTCAAACTAATCGGTAGACAAAAAAATAATAATTCGTCCGGTTTAGATGATTTTCCGGATTGTTTGTTAAAGACGTGCGCCCACTATTATACACCCGTTAACTCACATGATTCTATTCTTAGACACAGGGATTCGTCAAGATTTTTTAAAACAACTACGATTAAGCGACTACGCTTTTCAAAAAAAGGCAACAAAAATGAAATTCAAAATTATCGGGCACTTTTTCTTTTGTCGGATTTTTCAAAAATATTAGACAGACTTTTTTTGCGTACGAATGGAAACATTTCTTCATAAACACGACACGTTTTCAGGCTACCAACAGGGGTTTCGAAAATCAAAATTTACGGAAACAGCAATATTTTATTCTCTTAAAGATGTCGCCTCATCGATGGATCAAAACAAAGCACAAATTGGAATATTTTTAGATCTTTCAAAAGCTTTTGATGTCATTGATCATAACATTTTACTTTTAAAATTACCTTCCTATGGAATTCGTGGTATTGCTCTAGATTGATTACGTTGTACCATAAACAAAGATCTCAAAGAGTAGAAATACCTTACTGCAATAATGGAATATTATGTACACATCTCTCCGATTCTTTGTCAATTGTATATGGAGTCCTGCAGGGATCGATTTAGGCCCTATTCTCTTCCAACTATTCGTAAACAATGTGCTCTCGACGATTAGAAACGAAAGAACAATTCTCTTTGCGGATGATACGAATATTCTTTGCAATAAAGAAACCGTAAATAGGACAATATCAGATATTTCAAATTAGTTCCGTAATAACAAAGTAAAAGTAAACGAAAAGAAAACTATTTCAATGCAGTTTTCAATTTCAAATAAACATATCTGTACTTCATTGAAAATGAATGTCATGCCATTGACTGATGTTAAGGTAACAAAATGTTTAGTCTTTTAATTCAGTCAAACCTTAAGTGGAACGTCCATTTAAATTAATTTAACACTAAAATAATTCTGAAAGCGTAGCATAATGAACGTATTTTAAATTCAGTCAGCAGCCACATACGTTCGTTGTGTATATTTCGCGAATGTTCATTCCCGCCCGAGATACGGCATAATTTTCTGGGGAGCAAATCCCACCCTCGTGATTCTGTAACCCTTTTTTTAGTAATCAAGGTATTTTACCATTACCTTGTTTCTTGATATTTTTTTCTGTATATTTTTTTGTTGCATCAACGTCTAAGGTTATTAGCGACAACATATTTAATTACAGGTGTTTACAGACACTTATGACTTCATCTGTCATTACATAAACAAAAGTATCAGAAT
>BOPP01000119.1:555625-590625 GCA_017312745.1 Gryllus bimaculatus
CAGGAGCGGCTCGTACATCACCCAGTGGCTCTTGGCGTTAAGCTGGAAGGCGGCCAGCACGCGCCCGCCGCTCGCCGGCGCCGGCGCCATCGCCACCGCCAGCGCCGTCCACAGCGCCACCCACGGCGCCATCCACACACACCCTGCCTGTATTTATGGAGTATTCATTATTTACATATTTATTTGCATATATAGCGATGTCGGGTTTGGTTCCTCCCACCATGTCAAACAGACACTTATGCTCAAAAGAGCTTGAGATAAGTATAGGGAGCATGGGATCTTGGGAGAGTGGGAAAGCTCATCCAGACACAGCGTTGGTAAAGCAAAAAGTATAATCTGCCAAAGTGCATTAAACATAGTATTACTCGGGCAACTTTTCTTGAACGATGGATTGACGATTTCGGGTGGAGTGGGGGTATTAGTTACAAAGTCGGCCACTAGAGTATTTTAAGTAAAGCCAACGTCTGTGAAATGAAAGTTAAAACTGCATCTTGTGCTTTACTTTTCGGGAGTTTTAGGTGACTCCCTAGAAGGACCTGGACCTGACTCAACCATTTATTTCGATACTGACAATAAATCTGAACAGGAATTCTGCGCTATGAAAGCAACTGGCTTTGACTAGCTTCTGTTTCACGCCAACGAAGTTTTAATGCTTGGAAGGTTGTCATCAGTGCCCGCTGCGAGCTTTTGCCTTCAACTGTGTATTGCACAAGGGAGGGGGATCAAGGTCATCGTTCAAGAAACGTTGCGCGAGTAATACATGCCCTTTCACAAACACTATATGCAATGAATGCAAGTCCGATAACCAACAACACCAGTGAATTCTCCTGATATACTGATCAGTCCAGCCCTTCATGACAAGTTCACATTAAAAAAGTGAACATATAATTTACTCAAAACTTCTCTCAATAAAATGGAAAATGAGGTTATGTTATCATTGTTCAACAAATTACTCAGTAAGTTTTGGATGGAAAATTATTTCAAATAAACAATATTATCAACTTATATTTGATTTTTACAACAAAATAATTGACGTAACTACGCATTCTTCTTTGAATGTTTGAACGTCGAAAAACGACAAAATTTATAATCAGTCCCTCAAACTATACATTCCTGCCATCGAATATTCTATAATATTCATTAACTCCTTATTTAGTTGCAACAATATAAGATAATGTACACAAAAGAAAAACTCATTTCTATTAATGTCTCTCACAGCACCTATCCTGGACCAATGTCAAATCGCCTTCTCCTGCCCTTTCTACATACTTTTCATTTTGCCTTACTTCAGTACACATACGCCGCTGTCGCGTTTATCGTAGGTACTACACGAGTGCTTTGAAAATGGTCGATAAACTCTCGAAGCGAGGTGATTTATCTGAGAATTTCCAAATAACTAGTGGTATTCGATAGGACTACTTCACGAAAGAAATTACGTCCAACAGAGTTCGAAAATTGGCCAAATATTAAAAATAACTGACAGCTGTGTTAAAAAAGTTATGTTAAAATAAAAAGTTATAGTACATCGACTGTTTAGTGGATATCGACATAGCGATCGATCTATACCGCCTCCGAAGACAGATGAGTCACAGTTTATGTTTGGCCAGTAGGGAAAAGCGGTCAGAAAAATCTGATAGCAAAAGCGATATACTTTTTGAGGGACATAAGGTCCCAATCTGGGCAGTTTTGAGATTTTGTGTGTATAGTTAAACACCATTGGTACTAATTTCACGGTTCGAATAGTAGCCTGTAAGCACGGTGCTCTGCTCGCCCCACCGACCATGGCTGCGCCCCTCTGCCTCCACAGCCCCGTTCCTCATCGCCTGTTCTGTCCTCGCGGTTGGATTTCCTCGAACGCCTCGTTCTGTCGCATGTTGAAGAGCTCTTCACTTATTTCTTTTAAGACCTCTGGAGCAATGTTCCGTGCTCGATTTCACGCTGGGTATGGCACATTTCGTGAATTCGCCGTATCGTTATCTTCTCTTGCAAGCAGTAAGATTGCCATAATTGATAGTGCGCCTGCAACAGCGTCGTGTAACACGAACTCATCTCACATTGTTCTTAGCTTCTGCTTTCTAGCTTAATTCTCCCACGTAACTATTCATTAGTGTAGTCTAGTTGTGGTAATTACTTTCCGAGATGCACCGTTCGTACTTCAACGATTCACTTTGGAAATGCACGAATAAGTCCACACGTTAATGTCACGCATTTCGCAACTCTTCGCACCCTGCACCTCGCAAGTGATCACAGACGTTCCGTAATGACATTTCGTCACTTCTGGCTACACGATCATTTCCGTCCATGCGTTCGCCGTGCCTTCATTTCCTTTTTTATAACCATAGTCGAGCAAAACTCCATAGCTGGAGAGCCCCAGCACCTTGTCTGGCTCAAGCACATCACGGCCCACTGCTTTGCGCTATCGCGCGAGGAAACGACCAGTACATTGCACGGAATCGCAATTATTGTACGTTTCGCGTCCAACAATTGGCGAAAGATCACGATAGATATAGTAGTATATATAATAGGTATATATATTATATATATATAATTATATTATGTATATAGTATATAATGATTACTCTGAAAGGGATCGTTTGAACAGGCGTGAACAAGATGACCGCCGTGCTGGACTATCGCATGAAGATATAGTGATCGAGCCATTCACAAATGAGCTAGTAGTAAACGAAAAATGACAATAATTAGTCCATGGCGTAACTTGCAGCTGTATTAGCCGCACCATGGATAGCCATTAGCTGTTCAAAGCTGTTTTCCATATATAATCTCCTCTAGCATATAAAGATTTTCCAACGATGGATAAAGGTGAAGATGGAAAAACAAGTAAGAACATCACTGTACTCTCGAAAGTTCCTCGCCGGCGTCAGCTTTTAGTTACGGCCCCTTCGTAGGTTTGTTTACGGGTTCACGCGAGACATCACTGACGAGATGTTCTGAGTTTCGCTAGTTATATGACCACGCGAGTCGCGGGAATATGAAATTATATTACATAAATGGGTAAAATGTCTTAACGTGAATATCACATCTCAATTAAAGAAACTTGGCCACGAATGTAAATAGAAAAAATTGAATTTTCGAGATGTTCAAATACCTTTTCGGACGTTCTAGGCAAATTGCTCAACACTTTGTTGTGTTGAGGGTGGCTTATATTTAATTAATATTCTGACTATCAAAACTCTGTACTATATCTCATAACTCAAATGTGTTTTATGATTGTTTTATATTTCACTAATGTCTAGCTTTCAAGCATGTCTTATCTTACACTGAAGCCTTTACTTAAATTGTTTATTGAGAGTTGTTTCCTTTACAAGCATTCATTTTTCAAATATATATTTATAATACTAAATCTCTAGGAACGATCTCTTGATGTTAAAAGAATAAATGGGATGGTATTAAAAAATGTCTGTAAAGGACATAAATATATGTAATTTACGACAGATTTTATTAGCACTTTGACCAAAGGTGCGGAATTGTTATTCCATACACTGGGACACAATTTAATAATAACAATAATAATAATAATAAAATTAATATTTTATTTATTTTCACATAAATTAATGAATTCAGAAGTTGCACCTGAATGAGATAATTACTTGCTTGGATGCAGTTCAAGGCAAGCTTGCAATGAAACCAAAAATCTGAGAGTATGGCAGAAAAGCAACAATTGATAAACAAATATTACAAATAGAATCCTATCATACTTAAAAGAATTATATAAAACATATGTTAATGCAAAGAAAAAAATTATCAAAACAGTATCCAAATTTAAATAATATATAATCACAAACCTACAATTAAATACAGTACACAAAATTACAATGATAATACAATATACCAAAATTCAATACACAAACATTTAAACAATACACAATTTAAGAAAAAATTAACCAAGGGTAGGAAATATTCATGTTAATTAATTGTGGTTAAAAGTATAACATTTGTTGTTTCCTGTGTCAGCTGGAAGTTTCCTGGAACAAAAAGAGAGAATTTCATTAGTGTTACGTTTAATATACTTTAATTAGTATTAAATTTTTTAATTGAATATTTCTCTCTTCGAGCACCATGGCTTGTCATTATTGGGGTTCAAGAATATACTTCCTAGAAATCAGCAATATTTTATCCAGTCTCGAAGGTACAGTCTGTAAGATGACCGAGCCAACTGCTTCATCCTCAGGCAACCAAATGTGGATGTATTGAAGATAAAGTGGAAAAGTAATAAAAGACAAAATTTACAAATTTCTTAATTAAAATATAATGAAAAGATTAACAATAGGATCTTCTTTGGTTAATTTAACCATAAGATTACAGTTGCAGGAATCGTTTTTCCGTGAAAAGATACAAAGACAAAATGCATGTGAATATGGAAAGACTAATATATTTATTACTATAACACACTCAAGAGATAATTTCAAAACTATACTTACAGATCTTCATATTTAACACCCCTCTCCTGATTGTGCCTGGTAATGGATAGCAAGAGGTTTACTTGTCATCTTCATTATCTTCATTCTCTTCATCACTTGAATTTTCTCCTAAATTGATGATAATTGGTTCCGACATTTTGCTGTCCCATTCACTTCTGCATTGCCAGTTCTCTTCAACAAGTTTGTCTCTGTATGTTTCACATAGATTCCCATCTGAATCAGGGTATAAACATTCTCATTTAACACAAATACACATTTCATATTATCTAGAAATAGTAACAAACTGTAAAATATAATTATGAGCTATCATTCACCTTACTTGCTCAGCTGTAACTTGATGAAGGCATCCTGCCAAACTTGTTTTACATGAGCACATCAAATTGAAGTTCCAACATGAGTTTTGTAATACTCTTGCAAATCATTCCACGACCGATTTGTTATTGATAGTAGTGGCAGTGATAGGGGTGTGATCGCAACACAGTATGTCAGCAGCATTAATAATATTGTCCACACGCGTCCTACAGGAACTCAATAGAAATATACTGGTCAAGTAATTAAAAATAAATTAAAACTACCCTTTTCACACATCCCGTAAATAATTTTCTGATGATACGCTTTGCCGAGAATCGTCCATTTGTCTAATACACACGCTCTTCGATTTCTTTTCTTCCTAGGAGTGCCTCAATTCATTTATGTTCTGTTTTATAATACCTAAGTACACATAATTCCTAGTTACACTCCTTTATCAATTGCCCAATAACAGTCATTAATGTGTAATTATAAAATTATAAAAGCTTACTTAAAACTGTATTTTTGCTGCAGATTCAGGCAGTTCTGCTGAAGCAAAAGAGACAGATCCTGCTTCAAGTCTTCCCTTCACGCTGCATTTCTTCAATTTTCTGCAACGAGTATAATGCGTCTTCTTGGTCGCTGGCTAAACAAGAGCATGCACTTCGCCCACTCCGGCGTCTCATTGCTCACAATCTGATACAATTGCACAAAAAAGCACGAAATATTACGAAAAGCTCCCAACACAGGTCGCCAGTCGCCACACAGCACAGAGCCGGAAACATGTGCGCCGTCGACTACGGGTATCTCACAGTTCAAGACTCGATTTTAAAACAAACATAATACTTATCACATAAAAACTAAATTCAATATAATTTTTAATAAAAAAACGAATTTTTACATTAAGCACAAAGCTCTGCACTTTCTAATTTTAATATTCTCGTGGCGCACTATATTTTCGTCGGACGAGGACATCACAGCAGAGGCGTCGTGGCTTCTTACACGTAGCCAACTGCAAACGAACGAATAGAGAAAGGAGAGTCTATTTAGGGGTTCGAAGGAACACAGAATCTCAGTTGTGTTGCCAGCACTAGCTGTCAAATCATCCCATCCTTAGGAAAATCCTTCTCTACCAACTTATTTATTTACTCGGATTTAGTAGCTCTTCAACTGCAAAGTTCATCGCGGCTCATGAATAATCCACAGGGAGAGATGTCTTAAGGCATCAACTGATGTCACTGCAGTCCCTCTGACCTAGGTTCGAGTCCCGACAGTGGCAGGCTTTTCGACACGAGCTTGTCAGCTAGGTCGAATTCAGTCGTCTCCAGAAAACCTGTCGAGATCTCGCTTTGCTACAAATTCCATCTGGATTGCCCTGGAAATAAACGCGGGCCGCTAAAATCTGTCGCAATCGGTTCCAAAGGAAAGTGGAAGTCAGCCCACGTGGCTGCTTAATGGAGGTTATGACATTACAAGAAGTGGATACTTGTAGGTTTGCTATTTACAAAATACCCAATGTTTTTGCTCATGCGCACGCTTTTCTTTCTAGTATCAACATTTCTTTCAATTCATAGTCTTTCCCAACAAATCAAAGATGTAATCCAAATTGTGAATAAACCTTCGGAAATGCATTAAAATAAACTGTTGTGAACTGAAATAGAAATTAATTCTCGCTCGAGGTAAGACTTCATATTTTCGGTCTAAATAATTTGGCAATGCGTCTGTTGTAGAACAACATGTCTAATGGTAGTAAACAGTATTGTTTTGCTTGCACACTCAATACGCGAACATGATTTGACAGCCAAGAAAATATCACAACAAATATTGCACACTCTGATTTGGCAGTAATAGAAAACTGACATTTGAGACATGGTACTGTGCGAAAACACGTAATGGCAGTTCATGAAAGGGCAATATGCGCCTATTAGAACTATATACGCCGTTCCAAAACAAAATGCAAATAGACAATGGAATAAGCAATGATAAACATAACTAGTTTCGTGACAAGTGACTAGGAAACTATTGTCCTATGACGATAGCTGAATCAGAAAACGGCGGAACTAGATAATGACGAACTGGTGATAAGCCAGAATCGCACTGCTGAAGACATACGGTTCCGAGAAGGACGTTTGGGGGTATTGCAATAACAAAATTAAAGGTGTAACACTACTTGTAACGTTCTCGCGAGTACATTCGCTTCTGCAAACAGTTGTTAGAGCTCAGGGTCAAAATGCCCCAGCAATTAAGGCAACAAACAGGGCATGCACTGGATTGCTCCGTCGCACCCGATTGGGAATATTCAGCACCGAATTTTTGGGAGGACGTGCTACACTCGAGGAAGAAAAAAATTGGAACCGTTCTTGAGAAAATTGTGTAAAATTGCTTATATTTCACACAAAATTACACGAAAACACACACCTTTTCAAAAAATTGTATATGTCTTTATATTAAGATCTGTCTTTGAATTATTAACTTGTTATTTTCGAAAATTTAGAGGTTTCAACGAAAAAGATACCCATCTATTTTCATAAACGTTTTATACGCTATCCGAGGAAGTTCAATTAAAAATTTGAGGTATTTTTGCGAAAATGTTAAAACTTTTTAATCGTCAAAATATCCCTTTCAAACTCACAGGACTGAGTTCGTCCTGATCAATCGGAGGATATCATTTTGGATATAATATTTTGAACGATTTAGGTGCTAGCGTTGAACACAGACGGTCGGATTGACAGAAAGACAGTCGTTTTATCGTCAATCGATTTTTCGCTATCAAGGACCCATAAAACGTGGATTCTGATTACACTACATGTTAGAGAAAGTAATTTACTACATCTAGGAACAAGATTTTTACTTTTTCGTTACCAGAGCCTGGTAATAAGAGTTTTTTTTTAAACTTCGCTGATTTCCGTCGTACGATTACGATACTTCTCTTCACCACGCATGTAGTAAGGCGACAAATAAAACATTGGATGGGACGCGTCTCTCCCAGCGGTGACGCCTCGTATCATGTCTGTGTGCGTACTTGGGTTTAACAGCCCGATGCGCTAACCGTTAGTCTACCGAAGTCACAAGGGCAAGGGGGGCTTCGCAATCGCGGCGGCAACACCGGTATCCTGCGCGGCGCTTCGCCGTCCTGCGCTGGTTCCCGCTGAGATAAAGTTACCTGCGACGCACTGGGCACGCCAGCCGTGTTTTAGGCGTTGATGTAAAACTGTCGCGACCACTCAAAACAGCGTTGGGTCCTTTACACATGCTGCATTCGATACTACCTTCCGTGCGCGGATAAAATGATACGCTCTGTAAACTGTTTCCCAAACAGTCTAGTTCATTCAAATGTATTGTATGACGCTGATCCACGGATGATTTCATATTTAATTACACAGTTATTCCTAAGCTTTGAAACAGTCATTGTCTTTGCTCTACTTGAAACTCTGTGTAACACATTTTACTAATGTTCCCCAAAAAAGTATACTACTATCTTCAGTAGAAGTTCTTTCCAGTTGGGCTATGCTCTTTACGCTATTAATCGTTTTCCCACATATATATTTACTGTTTGATTATTTTGTGTTTCCGAGCAAGTCAATGGTATAACGGTTTGCGTATCCGACTATTATACCCAAGTTAGAGGCTTCAAACCCGATCGGAGCCAGAGATTTTTAAGGGCGAAAAAATCCTTCGTACGCCTTCCATCGGGGGGGGGGGGGGTAAAGCCGGCCCATGTTAGTAGATTTACTTGCATGTCCTCAAGCCTAAATGACGCCTCTGAGCTAAATTCAAATCGCCTGTTTCGTCGCCCAAGAAATACCTCTTTTCTTCGCTAGTGGGTGAAAGGAGCGTAGCAAAATTTGCGTAGTCAGACGGAAGAGCGTTCCTCATGACCCGAGTCTCGCCACGTAAAACAAGGCATCAATTAATTAATCAATTGTTGTAGTCCATACTATATCCAATACATGGCGGTATTTCCTCCCAGCTAGAACGTGGGATCCGATGCCGAACTACATGTCACCTTGCGTGGTTTTCCTCTGTCAGGTATCTCCTCTAGTGAGACACTGCTCCAACCGGGGTAAGCTCTAACCTCTCCCACATGTGTAATAGTGTAGTGCATGTACCGCCGTGCGTGTAGCGCAATTGCCGCGAAGTAGGGTAGGCCCGAGCTCGTTCACGGTCTGTCGCGCCAAGTACATACATACAAATTGTAAATTCCTCACAATAATATTCTACCTTGGTTGCGACTTTGATTTTGCTTTCCATGATACCTGATGCTTATCACTTGGAAGTATAGTTTCAATCATACTGATGTGCAATTGCAACCAGTTATCAAGGCAAGATAAAGAACACAAGGAGCAGTCCAGTTCTTTTTGGACGCAAAAATAAGTTTTCTTTAAAAACATACTTTCTAAACAAAAAATAAACTTTTCACCTTTCAAAAATGAAGTGTTAATTAAAAATTGACATCATAGCATTACCGTAGATGATTGGTACTCTTCTTAAATATACATTAGAAGAAAATATTTTTAAAAATTATATTATTTAACCAAAGTTCACAAATCTTGATCGTGGAAAGTCATGCCGTACAATAAAGAAAATATTCGATGTATAAATACTGGTTACAATTGATTGTACCGCTGATTCATTCCTTAGTAAGTCCTGTTCAACGTATAGCACTGGTAAGTGCGTATGAACGGACAATCAATGGCCTTTTCGTGACAAGTGAATGTTACTGCACTTCCTTCTTCAAAGGCCGCAACGGGATGTGAAATCCCTTTACACGAGACAGCGCGTCACACTGTCTTTGTCAAATCATGGATGGCAAACATTTTCTGCCAAAAACAGACAATTATCATTTATTACCTCTGTGTAATTTTGAGCACACGTGGTAGTACTTTTTCTCTTAATGCCCTGTTAACTAATGTTCAATTGTCCACATGTGACATTGTGCTTGTCCTTTTGCAATGTGTACACAGCATAGAGTGCACTAATAGGCTGACATATGTTCCCAAAATAACACTTATAAGTAGGTCATTGATTTTTAAGCAAAAAGTTTCTTCTCTTCTCACTTGAATGCTTGAAAGTAATAATTCATTTTCAGGTCATCACTTCAAACAATACATTTTAATTCTTATAATATAAGTGTACATTTAGGAAGCAGGGGGTATGGGTTGTCGAATTGGAAAGCCAGGTCGAATTCAGTCGCTGTCTGGAGGAGAATTCAGTAGTCGGCTTCTCTGATCGGTGGTTTCCGTGGTTTCTCCAATCAAAACCAGACGAATGCCAGAACAGTACCCTAACAAACGCCCCACATGACCGCGAGCAATATTTCCTTCCCCTTTCTTGTTCTATCCTCACACCTTACACACACATACACACACACTTATATGCTCTACACTACCACACATTCCGAAAGACCGGACGGAAGCTTAGAGCTTGTCGCGGCAAGGACGGTGCTCCGATGGTAGAATATAACTGGTTGGGGAAAACCCCGCTAGCTGGCGGTTGGTCGGTGCCGGATCTCACCATTCAGTGAAGGAAGATCACAGCCACTGCTCGAGAAAAATATGCACTACACTTATGGGAATAATGACCTTAGCCTTTGACGCGCCAGAATCAATAAATAAATAAATCGAATGGGGAGGAGGGAGTTTGGGTGCTGGGTTGGCCTTTAAGGGGTGCGGATGGGAAGGGTGGGGAGGGATGAGGAAGGGAGTGGCTGAGAGGGCCTGGCATGTCGAGAAGGGGAGGAAAGGTAAGGGTTGTGAGGGCGAAGAAGTGAAGTGGCAGAAGGAGATGCACGAGAAGGGCGGAAAGGGTAGACTGAATGGGAAGGGGTGGGAAGGGATGGGCTGTGAAGGAAAGGGAATGGCTGAAAAGGAACGCCTGGGAAGGGCGAGGAGGGTGGGCAGGGAGGGACTGTAAGGGGAAGAGAATGGCTATGAGGGGAAGGGAGTAGCTGGGAGGGGAGTACTGGCTGGAGTTGAGGAAATGGGAAGGGAAGAAATGGGCTGGGAGGGGAAGGGAGTGACTGAACGGGAGATCCTGGAGGGGAGGAACGATGAATGGAAGGATTGGAGGCGTGAAGGGAGGAGAAGGAAGGGAGTGGCTGAAGTGGAGGAAATGTGAAAAGCGAGAGGGGGTCAGAAGGGAGTTGCTGACTGTGAAGGGAGTGGTTGGGAAGAGCATGGCGAGCGAGAGCAGCAGTGCAAGTGGCCCAAAGGATTTCGATGGCACTGTACACCTCTCGCGCATCCGAGGCGGCCGTTGACCCCTAAGACCGTCACGGACAGCGAACAGCTGCTTTGAAGGCCGCGTCCGGCAGAACAGTCAGCTTTGCCTTCGCGATTTGCAACCAGTCAAGACTGATCACGGTTAGGACGCCATATACATTCAAGTCTATTTCATACCAAAATTAGAAATATGAACCAAGATGTAAGGACTATTGCAAATATTCAGATTTTTTAATCTTCTTTTGGTAGTTCCTTGAAAGTTACTCAAAACATAAACATGTTTTTGAAAGATGGACAGCTGTGCTGGAACCGGAAACATCTGTTTTCAAATCTCGCATAATATAGTGTTTACCTAGTGAATATAGGGGACGCCAGTGAAAAATTACAGGATGAAAATTACAAAAATGTTTCTTTAATTATAATGTTATACAATTTAAATATAACTCTTCTGAAATTCAATTCTTTCAAATACCTTGTCTAACGTTTTCATAATCAGATATATCCATTCCTTTAGATTAAAAAAGTGTTTCAGGGTTTGTGAATGAACTATTTGTATAGATTTCTATCCACAGTACTTTTACATACGCATTTACAAAGGCCTTGTACGTTGTAACTGCGATTGCTAGATAAAATTGCAATCCATTCCTCCGGTTTGCGGCAGCCGGAAATAAATATGTAATTGCAATTAGAAGCAATATAAGTAAAAAGTGAACGTAGCGCTTACTTAGACAATGCATGTCTTTCAGAAGAAAATATTTTAACGAAAACATAATTACCGCTGAAAAATATACTTAACATTTTACAGTAATAAAAATTTACAAATATTGGACATTTAATAGTTAAGGCAGTTTAATTTCTTTAATGCGTTTTTTAAACGCGTAAGAGACTTATTTTCGGACATTTTGTTCATTTTTTTACCAAACTGATTTTTACCAAATTAATTTTTTACGTAGTAAACTACATTCGTGGAAAATCGGAGTTTCTACAAATGTATTTTGTTGTGAACACTAAACATCGAAAGAGACATCCGGAAGTCACATCCGAGATAGTGTGCACATCAAATTCCATTTCTTCTACATTAATACAAAGTCTTAAATTTTCTATGCACGTAAACGAAATCTCCACGAAGGAAAAAAACGCACGTTTTATGTAATTTGAGAAATGGATCGTTCTGTATGTTTCGTCAGTTGCATATATTACGTCATTTAACCGCTAAAAAGTACAACTTTACTTCTTTTGAGAAAAAAGCTGATATTTTCTCCCTGATTTAAAAAGAAAACACTTTCTCTCACGCTAAGTAAAAGCGCATGCCTCAAGTTGTTACATCTATTAACTTCAAGACATTATCTCAAGTTGCAACAATAATAATTACGTTCAAATAATCAAAAGAATGTCACATTATTCAGTGGCCTAAGATTGTTTCCATTTACATTATTACTATTATATCTTTCTTTCAAAAATTTAGTTTACTAATATTCTGAATAAAAAACCGGAACTGTTGTTAAACAGTTACGTTGTATCTGCACTTATGTTTTGTCAAATTCCATTATCCCAGAGTGGGAGATAAATTTTGAACATATTACCGATTATATGATAATACTCCACTCATTGCAGTCCTTTAGATGACTTTTTATAAATTCAGAAATAGGTATACAACAAAACGTTCATAACAAATAATGTTTTTCTTTGTAAAACATTCAAATTATCCAAATGAGTGGTTCATTGTTATTTATCAAGTTTCATTATCAATCAAGTTTCATTATTATTTAAGCAAGAGTTATGTAATGAGCACTGGAAATCCACTCGAGAATTTGTGCCGAAGGTAAATTTATTATTATATGAAAAAAAATTGCCATCATTCGAAGTGAGCATCGACCATACGCATTTAAAATGGGAAACCTCCTGTATACGACTTCTCATGACAACAAACCGACAAATTGAAGTTCCACTTCCTAACGAATTCACGCTGCGACTAAGAGGCTTACCTTGTGTTCAGCTGGCGAGGAACGTCTTAACCACCGCTCTCGACTCCGGAAGTGAAAGGCACTGGCTACACTAGCGCCGCGCCGCGCCGGCCGGCCAGCTGGCCAACACCAGCGCCTGTCGCGGTGGCATTCACAACTACTAGCCTGGCAACCAGAGGCCGCCAGAGACAAAATGAAGAAGGGGGCAAAAACAGTACAAAACAAATACGTCTCTCGAAGGTTGGCCGAATTCTTTCCGCCAACAATGAAAATAATATATTTCTGGAATTTAGTATTTATAATGGACCAAATGCGCAAAAGAACAAAGAAGTTACCGTTTCAATGCAAAAGTGTAATTAATTTTGTAGAATGATTCTTTATAACTCTACATATTTGCTATCCTTGCAGTGATATCGTCGTTTACGAGTGTAGAACTGATGGTGCTACAATAGCATGTACTTTCTTGCAGTTGTAACGGACACATAATGTTGGAAGTACAGCGATATCTGTCCATTTTAACACATTTCAGACATCACTTGTAAAAAGCGTTACTGAGCTTAACGCTTTAGGTGCGAAAAGGAATAATTTTAAAAGGTAACATAAAACCTAATAGCAGAAAAGTGCTAGTAGTGCTACAACACCACATACATTCGCGCAGAATTTCTAACTTTTGTATTTTTCGATATACATACTCAGAGTTCAACGAAAATTAGTCTCCTTTGCACCGAGGGGAAAAAAACTAGAAAAATTTCAAACCTGTGTGTTAAATATATATGGTATTTACTGCTTGCAACTATTACTCGAAACCTACTCGTACTTTCAAAACAAGAAAAGATATTTACGTTGGTAAACACGCACTTAGGCTCTTACCAACCAACCATCTACATAATGCAACAGCACGTCCTAGCAGCGGCCATTACAATGCACGAGACTCTATAAAATATTTTAGTGTTACTTTAGGGTTTAGATTTTATCACTGCTCATAAATCTTGGAGAAAATATGACGTTGATAGAAAACACAATTTTTGGGAATAAATGTAAACAATTGTCGAATGAATATGTAACCACTAGACGCTCTTTTCTCTTGTAAATTGTTCTCGGTCTAGTCTGCAAGTTCTTGTCTACGGCAAGCATCAAATACTCCAAAAACAAGAATGACCTTCAAAAGTAAGTCTATGTATGTCATCATCAACCTCTTGCAAGAACTTAGTTACTTGGTCTTTTGTGAAAAAGTCTGATCTTTCAGGTTTGAAAACTTCATTCTTACAAAAAATTCAATAACTTTATAATACATTTATTCAAATACATTTTTATAATTAGTTTTCAGTATTTACTATTATTTCGAATTATATGGAATTAATAACTTATATCAGCCTTCTCACGTGTTTTTAAACGCTTTTTCAGCGTACTAAAGTATGATCGGAAACTAGTTGGTTTTAATATTTTTGATCGTTCCTTTACAAATTCTAGCATAATCTCTTCGGTAATGCCTCTAAGTTCCTTTTTGGTCGCCAATCACAAAATAAATCATAAGCTTTCTCATAAGTGGTTACAGATTTAGAAGACATCAAACTAGAAATTGCAGCTTCTGATTCCTCCAGAACATCATCTGGCACGAAAATATCTGCTGATACTTGGAAATTCCTGGATATTTTTGCTCAATCAGCTTGCATTAGCAGAAAAAAGCATTCAACTGTTTGATCACAAACATAGCATCCAGTACCATCAACACTTGCTACAGAAAATCGACAGTATTGGCAATTCTTAACTCATAAAAGCGATAAAAATGTATTTTGAATAAGCGATAAACTAGAAATTAAAAAAAAATCAGCCGAAAGGTTAACTACTTGGCTTTGCTATCGCTCCGCCTCGCAGTTAACCTTCCGGTGTCGTCCGTAAAGACTCATTTAGAGGACTTGTGACATAAATAACTATTACATTATCTTATTCCAAGAACTATTTTGTACTACAGGTTATAATAAGAAAACAAGGAAGTTTATCAAATTGTACAATTTGCTTCATATGTCACATTCCATTTATGTGCTACCCTGGCATTTAAAGATCCATGGAATAGTTTCCTAAGAGTCATTGCTTCTTTTAAAACGCACATTGTAGCTTACTGTTAATTTTGAAATCAATGTACGTCAATGAAACTGAATGATTTAAAATATGAGCGTAAAAAATAGCTTCATCGTTCATTGAAAGTCCCTAGCGTTGTTAACATGTATTTCTCAACCACTTAACGTAGTACCTCTTAGGAACTTCTCTTTAGAAAATTTGAACGATGACACAAGTAAGAGACGCAATATTTTGCAATATTTTATTTTGCAACCAAAAGCACTGCATGAACCCATTTCAGTTATAATACGAACTAATGCATTTGAACTCCGGTCATTACATAAGAAGTATATTTCAAGGATAAATATACCATTTTCTTTCAATTTTTCACTCCTGAACCACTTTATTCACTATATTGAATTTTGATCTTCAATGGCCATTATGATCAATTATTTGATCTTACCAAATTAAACACATTGTTTATCCAACATTCTTATCCTGGTTACCATTTTCTACCTTCTCCAATCCCTCAGCCAAATCATTAAGCGCGTGAAGACATAAATTTGCATTTTCGTTTTACTAATTGCTATAAGACAAAATATTTGTAGAACTTTTCAACTAACGCGATGATTTGCCTTTGTTTTTGTGCAATATATTTTTTTATGTTGTGTTTAAAGAAAATATACTACCCACATTTTCAGTATCTTTTTTCTTTCGGACTTCAAATATTTTGAACGTCTTAGAGAATTTAGTTCTTATCCAATATGGAGAGTTCCACAAAAACATGCAGTCGATCGTGAAAAAGTTGTTTGAACGTTTTCGGAAAAGCGCCATTTTTATTTTCTATATATACTCAAAAACTTACGGATATGGATTTATGAAGAACAATAATTAAAGACACTTTTCTGTGTTCACACTTGGCTGTTCGTCTGTGTTGTAAAACGAATTGAACAATGAAAAAGATATATAATGTAAATTTGAAAGTGAGAAATGTTGAAATAATACATTTATGTAAGTATTGAAAACTCAAAATAATGCATAAAATAAAAATTGCACTTATGTCACGTTACTCGGTACGTTTAGTATTACCTGTACAAAAGTTCTAAAAAAACTGGAACCGTTTTATGAAAAAATCTAATTTTTTATATTTTTCTCAAAATTGCGCAAAAACTGCTATATATTTTCCACAACTGTGTAGAACATTAGTTAAATAACTGTATGTTGAAAACAAATTTTATTTAAATAAATATCTTCGAGTAAGAAATTTAATGAAAACAAGTAGTACTAAGTAGCACACACTTTCTCGCGTTAAGTGTAACGCTAAGACAATGTTATACTACTAGATGAACCTGCAAAATGAGTTGGTTTTCCAACCGGGAAAAAATAATTCTCCCCGCCGAGAATCGAACTCAGATCCAGATCAAGAATTAACATGCACACCCACTACCGCTATCTTACCGCATTCAGAGTTCATCGAAAATTAGCCCTGTGCAAATTTTAAACGTCCTTTGCCCTCATCGTTGAATCAATTCAAGAAAAAATATTGGAAAAAAATATTGTTTTGACAAAATGTTTTTATAAACCGCATTAAGTTTGCAAAAACTACCATTTTTTACAAAAAAGTACAACTTGATATTTTTTAAACACATGATTTTTAGAACATATTTCATATAATAACAAATCTGTGACTACGGTATTGTACTTTTTAAATGATTTCTTTTTCGCAATTTTCAAATATACAGAGAATTTTCCAAAAAGGGGACCAGTACCAATTTTTTATCATCTTTACATGCATATGAAAAGAAATTGTCTGAAAATGGAACCGTTTTTTAGAAAATAATTGTTTAATAATTACTTATAATTGACACAAAATTACGCGAAAACTACTCATATTTTCCAAAAATTGTACATGACCTTATTTCAAGATTTTTTTGAGCAAAAAATTTTATAAAAATATACATCCATCTTCGAAAGCGCCGCGCCGAAAAAAAATTTGTTCCTTCGCAATTTTCGAAAACTTAGGTCTTTGAATAACAATGAGATTTGCACTTTTTTTCTAGAGTTAGTTACACAATCGGAAGGCAGGGTAAATAAAGAAATTGGAGGAGAAATTTTTGATAAAATTCGGAAAATGTTGAGACGTCATGTAAAGTAGCCCCAAAATGTAAATATCCGTTTCAAACTCGTAGGCCGTTTAGACTCTTCAGGTCGATCGGGGAATATCAGTTTTGGAGAAAATCGTCGGAACGGTTGAGGTGCTAACGTTGATCACAAACGGACGGACAGGCAAACGTTTTGCCGTCAATCGATTTTTCGGTATCAAGGACACATAAAACATGTATTCTGTCTACACAAAGCGTTAGAGAAAGTAATTTATTACATACATGTAGAAAAGAAATTTAGTCCCTTTTTCGTTCCCAGGACCCAACAAGTTGTCAAAACATCGTGGAATTCCGCCGGACTATAAAATATTTTCTCTTTAAAAAACTTAAAATATTTTCCCAGATCGATAGGGGAGTATTGATATTGAAAATTTTGTGTATGATTTGGCGCTATCTTTGTTTTCCCAATTTAAGTATTAGACTACGAAGTTGTCTTTCACAAAGTTTCAGTTCTTATTAATTAGCATTGTTGCTATGAAAAAACTCTGATCCTTACGGAGCGAATAAGCACTTCAACCTAGCTTCGAACAAAATGATACTTAGTCTAGTTATTAATATCGTATTTCAAGAAAGATGAAAATCAAATATTTTTAAAATATACAATTTTAATTACTCGTGAAAGTCCAGATTTACAAAAGCAAAACTTTTTCACAAATGAATGATATTGTTCCTTTGTGCCAGAAATTATCAGTTGTGTTGGAAAAGGCCAATCGCAGTCTCCTCGGAATTGTAGTTCTCCTGACGCCGACAAATGGCAATGTATTATTGCCAAGCGAAGAAAGTTCTTGGTTTTGTTATTCGTTTATACAATAGTAATAGAAGAAATAAAGATTGTAAAACTGATCTTCAGTTCTAAAATAAATACTGATGTTGTAAATGGGTTACAGTTTCACGAATTAGAAAGAAAATTACGTACTTTTAACTTCCGGCGGTCCGAGTGAGAAACTAGCCTTATATGAGCACGTATTTTCTCGTGATGTTGTTATGTAATATTATAATACGATAATTTCTGTCTTGCTCTTTAACTACCATTTGAAAGATTCTTAAACAAATGAAGCGAGAAACATACATATATTTTTTATATTATTTTTTAAGATAGATTAATTTGTAATTGGGGAAAGACTTTGGCCAAAACATGCAAAGAAAGGGGAGGGTTTATTTAATAGAATATGAACAGCATTGTTTATAGTTACATTCATTCTAAAATCGGGTATATTATTCAATTGTTACTATTATGATAAAAATGTAAAAAGGAGAATAATATGTATGTATGTACAGCACTGAATAAACGTATTTGATCGGCATATTGTAAGTATTTTTATTCCAGAAGAGGACCTAGAGAATTTCCGACTCCATATTAGAATAAGTAATCCCGTGTACGTAAATACAATATTTCGTCATCTGGAGTCCGTATGGACGATGTATCGTTCCCACACCTATATTTTTTCACGAGAGTGAAAATTCGGGCTTTATATAGAATAGTAGGATAATTAAAATTTCGTCCGTATTTTCCTATGAAACACCGGATGTCGCCGGGCGTGGGTTGTGCCGAGACAATAGGACAGTATGCTTCATCGTCCCTGACACCCCGAAAACGCTTGCAGGTAGAGAAGAACTGCACGTTTCCTGGCATCTTTCGAAGCAACGTTATACTCAATACAATTTTATAAAACACCACGCGCTACCTGACGCGTGCGATTCATTACAATATGGAGTAATAACGTGGGGAAGAGCCTATGATACTACCTTGAACCATTGCAGGATGTTCAGAAGAGAATCGTCAAGTTCAATTTCAGGAAAAATAGATTATATGCATCTGACGAGCTTTTTAAAAGCTATAAAATGTTATCAATTACGAAATTCTTTTTTGGAGAAATCTCTTCTAAATAATATTTCAGCAACTATTCAAAAATATAATTATTTGCGTGATAAGAGAGTGGCACTGGTACTAACAACCTCGGTTAAAAAAGAAATCGGTGGAAGAAATCATGTTTGTTAGTTACAGGATATTTAACTTACTGAATGATGAAATCAAAATTATGAATTTTGAAAATTCTTGATAAATTTCAATATGGATGCCGTCACGTCAATTTTAAGTTAATTTGTATATCTCTTATTCTGTTATTATTATATTTCATTTATTGTATTCCATTTATATCAATGACTTTAAGTGTTATAATAGATCTGCGCACTGGGTGTATTTCCTCAGCGGATAATTGTAAAATTATTTGTACACAAGACTGTTTAATATATATATATATATATATATATATATATATATATTGTTACGGCACAAAGATTAAGGATTTATTTAATATGAAAGTATAAGCAGTTCGTGCTAAATGTATCTTAACGTTACGTAACATTAGAAAATGCGTAGTTCTTTGTGAGTGGAGGGCGCAGTTCCAAGAACTGCCAAGGCCTCTTCCACTCCCGCACCCCCGATCCAAGGGACTGTTGAAGAAGCGCGACCGTCGCCGCACCCCGATGCTCCATCTGTTTACATGCCAATAGCACGAACCTACTTCCATTCTCACTTCTCACCCCACGACCTTCCACGACGCTCCGGCCAAGGCATGGACGGTGTTGCGTAAGTGGAAAATCTCGACTGCAATGGACGAGATTATTGCTTGGATAGATAAATAATCCCACCTGCGTCGTACTCATACTAGACTGCGGATCTCGAATCTTGCATCAGCATTTTTGGAGACAGAGTGGGCACTAGAAAAATTCCAAGTGCATTAATGACAATTTTCGCAAGGTGTGGAGTGGTTTTTGTCGCCAAATAACCGCACGAAGTGAATGGCCGGTGCCCTTTGAGCTTCTGTCAATGAGCCGCCCCGCACTGGCCAAATATGGGAAGGCCGTGAAGCCCGTGCCAGCCCCTCCAATGGAAGGCAGTTGACGGGTCAATGACCACCCACGGTCGCCGTGACCGAGCAGCCCGTCGCTCAAGGAAACTGTGAATCCTTTCGACGTAAAACCACGCAAAGATTAGAAAACTCTTCAATTTTTTATTTCAATATTTATTCAGGTAATGAGCTCGTAACCTTTTATAATTTTTTATAAATCTTAAAGAATTCATATTAAAATTACGCTAAATTTTTTAATTGAACAAGTGTTTTCTTGTGTTTATTTTCAACAACGCCAAATTCCATTCTACATAAAAAAGGTATCCTGCAGGATTTCAGCTAGCTGGTGTGCTAACAAGGCGTCAACATCACAAATAGCTGTCCAAAGTGGGAACGAACTAAAATTAAATAACCAACACGACGGCACAATATATATATATATATATATAATGTGGCGTTATAGGGATTGTTGCAACCACCATAACACCACCGTCTCAGTGTGTGAACACTACGGAAGCAGCGAGGATAACAGGCGTGTAAGGCAGAGGTACTTAAACGCGCGGCCTGGTTCTCGTTGCCCGTACTAAGCGAATGCGAACTTGCAAGCAATGTTTCCTTGTGAGAGGGTTAAGAGAGGGGAAGTGCGGCCCCATCGCGAATTTCCCAGGCGCCGCGCCATAAATACGCGAAACCAGCAGCGGAAGCTCTCTTTTCTTGCCACCACGCGCCGAGTAAGCAGCTGCTCTTTTGATCACCGTTCGCCGAGTCAACATTTTCGTTAAACATTAGTTTAGATATTGTTTGCCCTGCAACGACTACTAGGGGTATTCGGCTTCGAACAAGATGTTCTAGTTAGTCGTCCGCGAGATAGGCAGATTAAGTAGTGTTTCTTCATTACAAACACGGGAAGTAAAAATTACCCGCTGTGAAGGAAACATTAAAGTTCTGGCTTGTAAAAGTAGAAGTAGCAACGAGCGAGGAACTTGCACGGGTATTCAGTGAAGTGCAAGGGACATTTCGCAACGTGGGCGTAGTCAGAGGGCCGGTAGCAGACGAGGAAGAAGAAGAGGCCGAGGACTTGGGGCACGAGGAAGAAGACGGATCGAAACCGAAGAAGAACGGAAGAGGACGCAAGAAGGCAACCAGACTTCAGAGGCGAATCCCGTGCTCTCTTTTTCAACGGCAGAGGTTGGGGACGGCGGCGTCACCGCAGCGACAGCGCACGACCGTCAGGCCAAGAGTGAGAAGTCCACGAGGGTAACAGTTAGGAACCGCAGAAATAGGTCGGTTCACGTCGGCAGAGAAAAAACTACAACAAATGCAAAATTACGAGTATTTATAGTAGGAGACGTTTTAATGCGCTATTGCCTGCTTAAAAAAACATTGTACTTAGGACATTTATATTCGCTATTTTCAGACACAGTTAATTGTAATTAGAGTAGTGCACTTGCACACATTTGTGTTCTTTACATGTAATATCTTGAAGCGAGAGATTGTAAATTGAATTTTTGATTTCACGTGCAATGTAATTAGAATAGCACAAATTTTAGTATAATTAATTTTCCAAGGAAATTCCCAAGTGTAGTTTAGGTAATTATGTCAGAGTATCAATTTTGAAGTAAATTATGGTTCATTCACATGAGTCTGTGTTGTAAAGGTTTCTATTTGTGTTTCGATTATTCTTTGTAAAAGTGTGATTCTATATTCTTGGTTCTGTCATTAACTTATGCAACTAAAAGTTTATGGTAAATTATACGCTCGTTGTGTTGCAATCTGTGTGATTTTATTGTGTCAAGGGTTCAAAACTTTCTCGCATCCTGAAGATCCTGCCCTAGATTTTTTTTAAAGCTCGCTTCACGAGCAAAATCTTGACAACCTGCTTACGGTTCATGCCTGCTACCGTGTACGAGGTAGGTGGGTATGTTAGAATATATATATATATATATATTCTAACTTCGATTTAAATCGAAGTACATAGGCAGCATGTCTGGAAACAGATTTTACGTGTGGGATAAAAACCTTTTTTTGTAATACAGTAAAAACACACGTTTACGCTCCCCTTTCTAAAGAGAGATTTGACTCATCTAAGCGGCTAAAGTAAGCCACAAATCATATTTCGTCAGCCCGTAAATCATATCTAAATTTCAGGAAAAATTGCAAGGGTTCCAACTCCAAACTTTTGCTTGAAAGTACACAAGCTGAAAATTTCTGCGTAACGATTTGCTCTACTTCTCCATTCTAAAACTCACAAATTATCTGAGAGTATATATTTCAGTCATTCCAATTCCTGGTACTTTGTTTATCTTCGTAACACAAGTTTATTTTATGTATCACTGTATTAAAAAATGTCTCATATCATAAATGTTTGTATTCTTAACGTATTTTACAATGATCGCTTCCACTCAGTGTTTCTATATGATTTATAACAAATATAAATAATGAAGAAACATTTGATAAAAAAATTCAAAACCAATTATTACCATTTACACACAACACAAATTCATTACCTTGTCTTCATTTTACCTGCTTCGTTTTATCACATACTGACGCTTTCTAAAACAACCATATAAAATAATATTTATTCTACTATGTTATGCTCAACTTACATTTTTGTCAGTCAAGACAGTACAGATATCTGTTTGACTTAAAATGTCCTCGTTTAAGAACTGTTAAACTTAATTTTTTCGGGGACTATGTTCCCACGAAACTAAATAGATGTTGGAAACTCGCGATGTAACTTCCCGTATTAACTTCACTTTAGCCCGTCTTGCGTTTCTTCGCCTTGTTGGCTATGTCCTTTGATTTTGAGAAGAAGTAATTAGTCAGGGTGCGCACTGTTAGCCAGAGGGCAGCAGCGAGCAGCACCAAGATGGCCGCCAGCACCGCCCCCACGTCCAGCAGCCACAGCTGAGGCCACGTGAGGTCCACGGCGGCGGAGCGCAGGTGTGGCGCCCCGCGGTGCCGCATCACGTACTCCGTCCACCACACCGCCGTCTCCAGCGGCGCCTGCGGCCGGTCGCGGAACTGCTCGCTCAGCCGCCTTGCGTTTTCCCGATAGCTGCACAGTCAATAGAGAAATTGAGACGAAAGCTAAAAGAAACTCTCCAAAACTGTCATTTGAGAAAAACGCATGCATGTTTTCGATCATAACATTCTTCACATTGGCCTATTTAATTGCAAATCATTTTAATATATTATAATTATTTTTAAACTTGATTTCATTTAGAACGTAATTAAGTTCTACTTGTTTCAAATATGTGACAAGAAGAATTAAGCGTTTCTTTTGGAGGATACTATATTTATTATTAAAATGGTATAAATTATAAATATTATTAAAATTTAATTATGTACTGCTTTTATTATATACTTCTAATACAAATTATAATGTGGTTTGTTGACCTCATAGTTCATCAGTGGCGGATCTGGAGGGTGAGGGGCCATGACGGCCATGCCCCACCCCCCAAGACCTGGAGTTTTCGTTTGTTACCTTCTTTTATTTGCCAAAAGTGATGATAATTACTATTACACTATATATACTATATACTATAGTGAATATATTTATATTATACTATAAAGGTAGATTTATGAAACAATTTATAAAATAATATTCGGCAGTATCATTGTGTTGTAGATCAGTTGAAGTAAATGAAAAACATTTGTATATCATTTTGTCTTCCTTTTTTATTTCATTCGATTATTTAGTCCGTTAATTTTACGGCAATCTCCGGCTTTCTATATTGTGGCGGATTATTATTTGCAAGATAGTCACAAATAAAATAGAAGATTAATTACAAAGTAAGATTTATTACATTGTTACCCAACGGGTGTACGCAAATTAACGCGTGTATTTCCTTTGTGAGCTAAGAGAGCAGCTGCCAGGCTCGAGAAGCCCTCCCTTCTCGACCCCTCGGAACCTCGACAGGCGCCGTCTGGGTACCGCTTTTGTTTACATTTGTTTATGGGCCGACGGCATACACCTTTCTTCACCCTCTCTCCTCCCAGCCCCGCCCCCTCCTCCCCGACCCACTGGCTAGGGCGTATACAATATTACGATGGAGGGCCCAGCTGCGACAGCAGATTATTACTCCAAATCAGTGTACAAGATTACTCGCGCAGAATCAGACCTATACGAGAAGTTCGCCGATTGCATCAGTCACCATGAGTGAGAGTGCGGTATTTTAAGTATATTGTCGGGCTTTTCAGGGATCGGCTGAGAAAATATTACTGCGCAATTGATTTCGGCCACTTACAGTGCGTAATTTCTAGGGTGGGAAGAACAAGGGATTGTAGAAGGCTAGAAGGAGTTGACAGTGAGACCGACTGGAGAGATGCTTTTGGAAGACAGAGCCGAACGGACCGTGGAGCCAGTGGCCGCATCCGTGCGCGGTAATTTCTTTTATTTTACCTGACTTGTGAAAATAGACAGATTAGATGTGAGCGCGAAGCTAGCGATCGGATTCGTACACAGCAATTAGTTGTGTTTTAGCGAAGTTGTGGGGGATAGGTGAGAGGTATGAGAAACGCGGAACAGGAGATCGCGTGCTAATGCGTAATAGATTGAGTGGACTTCATGAAATTGGGTAGGCAGGAGCTCGAGTTGTGCGTACCCACACACCTGTGGAACTTTTGAGGTGCGACGTATGATATCGTTATCATAAGGTTCCGTGAAAATTCAAAACCTGCCACATCGGTTAAGTCCAGATTATTAGAAAGTGGAAATACGACCACGGCGAATTCCGGAGTAGTATTCTAACAAACGGAACAGGGATCACGCGTGATATTTCCTTCCTCTTCCTTGTCCTATTCTCTCCTCTTACTTACATAAACACTAATACACACTACATTAGCACACATGCCGGTCGGGACCTTAGAGCTGGATCCAGTGACAGTGCTCCGCTGGTGGGAGATACGTGGTTGGGAAAATTCCCGCTATCTGACGGTAGTTCGGCGCCGGATCTCGCCATCCACCGGCTGAAGATCTCTGCCACCTCCAGATGGAAAAACATGTACTACACGTACGAGACTAATGGCCTTAGCTGTTGACGCGCCCCGAATCACTACACAATCAATCATTCAATCTGAGGCTCGAAAACCGGAATTGAATTGCATTGGACGCATCGTTTTCGGGTTATGCACGGCGGTAACGCGGGTGAGAGAGATGCCCGGCCGAGGGACGTCCCATCCCGAAGGGCGTGCAAATTCACCACGCTCAGAGCGCGCTGCACCCACTCACCTGGGGTCGTCGAGTACCGCCGCCAGCGCCGCCAGCAGGCTGTCCTCTCCGAGGTCCTTGTAGAACACCACGCGCCCCGCGCCCCGCTCCTGCAGCAGCAGCCCGTTCTGGCGCTGGTCGGTGAAAAAGGGCACCACCACCATGGGCACGCCCCAGAACACGGCCTCTTGCACGCCGCCCAGCCCGCCATGCGTCACGAACGCGCGCACGTTGGGGTGGCCTGCGCACGGGTTGAACTCACTTGGCTTGGGAAGGAAAGCTCGTCATAACATTGAGATGGGCTATCAAAATTGGTAGTCTAAAGGAATCTTTGCAAAAGGAATCTTTGCAAAAGGGTTCTTTGCAAAAGGTTGAATAGTCTAAACAGAAGGAAAGCTGGCGGTAAGGGCACCTAAAAGAACGAAGTCCCTAACAAAAAGTCACTCAATTTTACAACAGTTGGCCAAATTGCTTTGTTCAACACATTTGTAGTATTTCTCCGTGTGGCAATTACGCAATTAGCATAAAGGTATGTAGATACTAAAAATATAAAAATTTATTAAATGATTATACTTAAGTTGCGGGGGACACTGGATGAAAGGTTCCTACAACTGGTATTATCTTACTCTGTGGTTCCAGATGATATAACCAAGGAACTCTTCAAGAACACTTCAGAGGGTTCTATTTCTATGATTGCGAACCGTGGGTTCATAAACTCGAATCTATTTTATCTGTCTTGATCTCTTCACTGGCGATGTTAAGTCAACTGCATCTGAACCAATGCAGTGTATTGCTTAGATCATCACATTACACTGTTGTCATTACTTCTACATGTCAATCACAGAGGCGGTCGGTGCCCGATTGAACTGGAGGTTGCAGGTCCATCGAATAACGGAAATGTAATTTCCGAAATTCAGAACACTACTATAATAAAATTGAAAAAAATATTGTAAAGGAATTAAAACTAAGTTTAATAAAAAATCTATATTTCAATACTACCTACATAGTTTTATTCGTAGTATCCGTGTGAAGTATATTCCCCTCCCGCTCACGTAGTTATGTTTTTGATTTCCATGGGGCACTCAAGTTTTAGTATTAGTTATTTATTGAGACAATTGAGGGTAATAGAATTCAACCAAAACCAGAAAGCGTATTGTTTCGAAAATACGGTGCTCGCACTCCCGCACTTAGCAACAAACACTATTTTGTGTGGACACTTTTACATAAATAGTTATTTTATGAAAACTTCATTAAGTTGGTATACATTGCAATAATGAAAGATGTTATTCGTATTCACAACAATGCTTGCAGACAGCTGACAGACTGGCTACCACAAGGCCGCGAAGAACCACATACCGTGAGAGAGAGAGAAAGGGACTTTCTTCCAGAACGGCCAATATTAAACAAAGAATTCATCAAATGTACGTTTGAAATCAAGAAATCTAATATAAAATTAAAAGAAATTATTCAAATGACATAAACAACGCATTCAATAATTGACTTAACTTGTATACTTTCAATAGCATACGAAATCCATAAAATTAGGTTGCAGCTAAAGTCAGACGAAGTCAGAGTATCGATATACTCCTCGGACGCCGCACAGCGGTTGGCGACAAGACGCCCCACCCATTTGGCCACCTAAGGCCCTGTGTTGAATGGTGTTCAAGCTTACAACCAAAGAGTAAGTGCGCGACATGGTATAATACTTGGTAGTGCACCACACGACAAACAGCGCTTGTTCGGCGTTCTTTGGTTTCAGAATGATTTCAGATACAAATATATCGATATTGATGTACTATCTTGAATACTGAATCTATTAAAGGGAGCATGTACATTCCTAACACATTAGAAGATCTTTGTCTATTATCTGGGGGTTGTGCAACCATGCAACCTAAGAATGAGCCGCCACTGGCCAGTTACAGTCCACTTGTGTAACTGATTTCCTGACACAAATTGTCAAAACCAACAACTAAGTTTGAGGTCTGTTAAAACCCATTATTCTGCCTAGATTCCATATTCTTGCCTAGCTGTTGTATAAATCTTTCAACCAGTGTCACGCCGTGACTTTACTAGAATCTTTTAATCGGTTATGTATAACGTTAGTTTCATATGTTCAGTGCTCAGTGCTCATATTTATATGCTAATTGTGTAAGGTACCTTCTAGTGTTACCATAGAATCTAGAGCTGGGTTACCTTATTTGGTCTGCTAACTTATTTTCCTGTACGGTTAAGAACACTCATTTCAAACGCCCCAGTGACATTGTAAGTGTTCCCTAAACTGAATTTATGGAATTTATTGCTTATTGACGGAATTTATTTCAATAAGCTAATTATTATATTTGATTCGCAGATTCGTTTGACCTCTAAAAGTAATTGATACCACTGAAGCTTACAATGGAATGCATAATTATTCAGTAATAGGATTTTTAACAGGTTGACCTCTCTTACATATTTCGCAAATTGACTGAAAGAGTCGTAAATATGGGTCGCTTATAGTTTCTTCCAGATCGCAGGGATTCATCGACTGAAACCCAAGTGTTCTCAGACGGTTTTCTCCCATCCATTGCAATGGATCGTTTACCCCGATATCAAAGTAAATGGTGATGAAACTCTCCACCTTTGAAAAATGAAGATGGTGTGAAAAACAAAAGATGTTTCTCCAGCAAAATTCCTTCAGTTCCCGAAGTCAGAAGGAATAAAAGGGAAATAACAGCAAGGTGATCAAAAATGATTTAGTTATTTAAAAACGAATTCCTGGGGCGAGGCAGTTCTGGACATGCGTCCACATGACGTCAACTGGAAGAAGGGAAAGAACAGTACCGTGTGATAATGGAGTTTCATTCGAAGAAAATAGTGCTGCAAATGGTACAGATCTTATCGGTCGAGTTATTATTATTTAACTTTATATAAGGAAGAGTCTTCCTTTCGTGTTTGCCTCACTTCTTCCAGTCTGCGTAAGAGACCTACCGAAGCCTCTCGTAGTAATTGTAAAAGATGTTGGGAAAGTTACAAAAAAAACTGTCGAGAAAGTACAAAATCTATAGTAAATCAATTAAATAATCTTCATAATTCGATCAAATGGACAATCTCAAGCAAATTGAAGAAGACGTGGTTCCCTAGCAAATAGATAACATGAATTTGAACGATCTCTGGCAAGTCGATCAAAAGAAGAAAATCAAGGAAGTCAATATTAACTGGAGATTGCTAAGTTGGGATCAATTAGGTTATCTTCAGACAGCCAAGAACAAATGGATTCAAAGAATGGCAAAGTTAAAAGACGATCACAAGAATTTTGAAATCAAATTGAAGATCTCACCGTCAGATCAAGTGGATGATCTCACGAAAGCAGACATCAAGACGAAAATATCAAAATATTCGAAGCAAAGACGAGAAATCTAAAGAATTCAAGATCAAGTGCAAGATTTCAGGTAAGTCTAGAACAAGTGAATGTTTAAAGGATGTTGACACGAAGTTGAGGAACCAAAGTTAATCACGTTGACGATCTGAAGCAAAACCAACATATGATGTATCTGAAGCAAGCCCATTTAGTGGAGGATCTCAAGCAAGTCGATCAAGTGGAGTATCTCGAACACGTTGATGAAGGGCAAGATCTCCGCGCAAGTCATGTATTGTTTTGTATTTAAAACTTTAAAAATGTTTGATGTTTTGATGATAGTTTTCATTTCATACCAATTCGTGTTATTTCAGTAAATCGGAATAATATTTTAACCGCAGGGGGTGTCCACCACGCTTTATTGCCTGAGAGTTCCTCTGTAACCAAACCCGTCTCTGGGTTTATTCCAATTCGAAGGCTCGCCACTCACTGAGCAGCGCCTGCTGCGGCACCCAGCCCACGGGCAGCACGTTGCGCGGCAGCGCGAAGGGCAGGCGCGTGGGGTCCACCTTCCACACGACGCGTTGCCGCAGCGCCCCCAGCGCCCGCGCGAAGCCGCGCAGCCGCTCGCCCGGCATCGTCTCCGCCTGCACCAGCGACCCGAACGTCGCCAGCACCACGCCCTCGCCCGCGCCTTCCACCCACGCGCGGAGATCCTGGCCCACGAACACACAATTACAACTACAATCATTTACCGTATTTAAGTGATGCGCAACTTTTTAATACCAAATGTAATACTCAAAATAGTGATGCAATTTAGAGTCGATGGCGCATTACATTCAAGTGCAAATCCGTTCCATAGAACACAAGTAACTTCAATTTTTTCGTTTGTTACGTCACAATGAGTTTCTGGAGTTTTAAAATTTAACTTCGTTTTATATATAATTGGCCTATTATTGAGGGGAAACGTAAGAACGTCTTATGATGTTTCATTAAAGCGTAAAGCAGATAACAACAACACAGTTAGAATGCTATTTATATATACGATAAATCTATTGTTGTGTTACACAAATGTAAATAAAATATCGTCGCTGAGCTGTCGTAAGCTGTCGATTTTTGCAAGTTCATAATTGCAGAAGGTGCTAGACGTGCTTCCCCTTCATAATCTTTATTCCTTCATGCACCGACCACGTGAGAAACTATTCAATTTCCTGCGAATAGTTGACCCAAAACCTCGATGAATCCGAACCCACGAGGACTACCTCAGAAGGTGAGATCATTCTATCCGAATCCCACATTGCACCAAGGCCTGTGTCACACGAGCGTTAGGTTGACGCGCGGTAAGTAGCGCACGTCGTAAATTAACACTATATCTTATGCGGAACGGCCAAAGCGCTCTTGTGCCGTTTTGCATTAGGTTGTGATATTCTACGCTGCACTTTACTTGTCGCATGTCAACACAACGCTCGTGTGCAAGGGTCCTATTCCGACTAACGACGTGAATACTATCGGCAAGAATCCGGGTAATCGAGAAGACATTTCGACAACCCCCGACAGCGCTTTTTTTCTCGTGCATCTGACACTCACCTCGGGCAGCTCTCCTGGCTGCGAGTCGACGTGCAGGCCGCCGACCTCCACGTAGCCGGGCACGGTGGCGCGCGCGCCGTTGAGGCTGAAGTGGCTGTTGACCATGACGAGGCTCGTGTTGCGCAGCAGGTCCTCGAGCGGAGGCGCGCCCTCGCCCAGGTACCGCTGCAGGAAGGCGTCGGTGAGGCGGTGCCCCACCACGCGCTCTCCGACCACGGCGTACAGCTGGCCGGCGGCGTTGAGCACGCGCTCCCAGAAGCCCATGCGCGGCGTGAAGGGCAGGAAGGAGACCGGCACGTGGCTGGGCGGGCTCGGGTTGCCCACGCGCGCGTCCATCCACGGCAGCCCCGCCAGCGTCGTCAGCCCGATCGCCGGCGCGCCCAGCTGGTGCGCCAGGCCGTAGCCGCAGTCCGACCCGAACACCTCCACCACCACCACGTCGTAGTGCGTGCCGGACGACACGAGCTCCTTCACGTGCGGGTACTCCAGCATCTGCGCAGCGCCGCGTATCAACACGCACCACCACGCACCTCCGAGCATCACTGCACCTCAGCACGCAACCTATCACAATCTCCCTCGTGGCTCTCTAATGCCCCCGCTTTTGCGTAACCTTTACGGCTCCTTATTTCTACGTTCACAAGCTGAAATATTAGGCGGTGGCCGTGTACTTATAGAGAATAATAGGAGTGCATTCAAAATCGGGAATTTGTCTAGGATTTTCCAATACAGGAGGAATATTTAATAGGAATATTTCACGAATTAAATTACTTCTAGAAGGCATGTAAAGTGCGGCAAAGATTAATTGTATTAATGAAACTAGTGTTTTCGGTTCACATCATCTGCATTTGTTGATATAACGTTGCTTGTGATTAGTATTATGTAATGCAATAAAAGACGATTACAATTTTATCAAATTACAAAAGACACATCATTTATCAACTTACAAAAGACGAATCATTTATAAGAAACTATTATTTTTCTATTTTTCTCTCAACGACAGAACTCGAAGTTACGAGGCAAGGACAAGAAATTACATTGTAAGTGAGGCGCACATATTCAGTGCATAATACATAAAATATAGGATATTACCTTTCTGCAGGAGTCGACGTTTCCTTGCCAGATAAATTGCATGAGATTGAAGAAATGTTTCTCGAGGACATATTCAACACTGAATGAATTTTCGAAATTTGGCATAGTTCCTCTTAGGCTGATGTCTGTGTAGTTGGGCGACGGAGCTTTCTGAGGAAAGTGGCTCACCATATCCACCTAAAAATCAAATCATAATGAGTAGTAGCTACTAAAATATAGCATGAATACTAAAATATTCACTAACTTTTCATTATTTATTTCGATTGGCTGAACTTTGTAGACGATAATGAAGGATATTGACTAGAGCTCGGTTTGCATCACTAAAATATCAAATAAAATGTGCGTAATCCATTAGAGGCTCTACTGATTATCAAAAAGACAAAATGCTTATTTTAATAAAACAGCGATCGTATACGAATTGAATTAGTTTATATTTGTATTGTATATTTTTTTAGAAAAGACTTAACATGCTTGTAACAAATAATGTACTTCAGCTTCCGGGCCAATGACACCCATCTCGATCAGGTTTTTGTCCAGTTTCTCTGATTCATTTAGCAAATGCAGAGATGGCCCCTTGTTCTGCTTCTGGACGTAAATGTAGCTTCACTACATGCTCACGTTTTGTTGAACTCTCCTTTTGCTTGTAATGGTAAGAGTAGAGGTAAGGGAGAGTTACTATTTTGTTAGCAATGCAGAAAAATCATAAGGTGATATTATCATCTTATTTTTAGCTACAGAAATGATATAAAAATCTTAGAGGCAAGCAGACATTCACGCAGAGAGAGAAAGAAACAGAAAGATGGAGAGAGCACCGAGAGAAGATGATGGAAGGCAAGAAGAAGATAGAGTTATGTGATGAGAACAACACCATCGGATCGAGAAGAGTTAGGAGCGGGAGAGAGATGGGTGAGAGAGACGGAAGATCGGAAGGACGGAAAGAGGACCGGGAGAGAGAGAAAAGGGCGAAGGGACAGCCGTGATGAACCCAGAGAGAGAGATAGGGAAAGGGCAGAGACTTCCGTTTTTTTATTTTTTTTTTTTGTTTGAATACATCTGCCGAGCGGTTCCAGTTAGTATTCCTTTACAAATTTTACAAAAATAATTTCTATTTCTGTCTTTAGCAGGGATGTGTAAGATCGATACATTTATATTTTATATTTTTATGGTTTGAATTGGAAAGTTGTGCTAGTCGTTGTAAACCAAACCCAGAATTTCAAATATGAACAGAAATATAAAAAAACCGCAAGTGAGACAATCGACTTAGTCCGACTACGATCTTTCTGCCAGAGATGCGGCGGAGGTTGCAAACTACGCAATAGCCGTCTCACCACCTTGCCTGCTAGTGGTACTCGACATTCCTGCGGAACGCCCGACGCTGCGTGCTGCTGCTAGCCCTGCTGGGAGGGTGGCGGCGGGGCGCCCGGGACCTTATGATACTACGTCGATCTATCGCGTGCAAACTCTTACACTGAGCTATCAAACAACCCTCCGGCCGTGCGTGAGCCGGCTCGTGCCCGTGCCTGCCGAAGCCACTTTCATCGCTTTCGAGAGGCTCTTGAAGGCGCTCGCCGCGCGCGGACACCAGGTAAGTTGCGCGAATGGCGTGTTCTAGGTGATTTCCGGGGTCGTCAACTACGAGGGTTATTAGGCCCGTAAACGGCAGTTGCGTAAGGTTTGCTCTGAGGGGGATACGGAAGTAGTCTTTCCCCCGTTGTATGCGGCGAGATCCCGGTGACCGACCTACGTAGACTAGCACGTGGTTTTCCCCAACCAGGTACATCTCACACAGTGGGCATCGCCCCAGCTGGGACAAAACTCTAACTCCCGACCTCGTCTCCTGGCATGTGTTTTTGTAGTGCGTGCTTAGTGGTAAGTTGTAGGGTGATGAGGATATGACTAGGAAGAGGTAGGAAAGATCGCTTTGCAGGTCGTTGGCCCGTTTTTTAAAGTACTCCTTCAGCATGCGACGTGTCATTGAAATCGGAGGAAACACGCGGGAAACTGCCGATCAGCAAGCAACGCGGCCCCGCTGGAATTCTCCTCCAGGTGAGTACGCGTAGAACCTCCTGCACCCACAAATGAAGATGCATGATGCCTTCGAGGGGCGCTCTGTCAGGGTTGCCAGACGTGTAGCGAGCTCTTGCCCCACTACTACTACTACTACTACTACGGGACTACTACTACTACTACTTACTTTACTACTACTACTACTACTACTACTACTACTACTAGACTACTACTACGACTACTTACTTACTACTACTACTACTACTACTACTACTACTACTACTTACTACTAACTACTACTACTTACAACTACTACTGACTACTACTTATACTTATACTTACTACTACTTGACTACTTACTAGCTACTACTACTACTACTAACTACTTACTACTACTACTAAACTTGACTACTACTCTTTAACTACTACTTACTACTACGGACTACTATACTACTAACTACTTACTAACTACTACTTACTACTACTACTACTACTACTACTACTTACTAACTACTACTACTACCTACTACTACTACTTACTCTACGGACTACTACTACTACTACTGACTACTACTACACTACTTACTACTATACTACTTATTACTACTACTACTTACTACATACACTTACTCTTCACTAACTTACTACTACTACGTTTTTTCTTACTTTTTTAACTTACTTACTACTACTACTACTACTACTACTACTACTACTACTACTACTACTTACTACTACACTACTGTACTACTACTACTACTACTACTACTTACTACTACTACGTACTACTACTTACGACTACTACTACTACTACTTACTACTTACTACTACTACTACTACTAGCTACCTATACTACTACTACTACTACTACTACTATACTACTACTACTACTACTACTACTACTACTATTACTTACTACTACTACTACTACTCACTACTACTACTACTACTCTACTACTACTACTTACTACTACTACTACTACTACTACTACTACTACTACTACTACTACTACTACTACTACTACTACTACTAACTACTACTTACTACTACTACTACTACACTACTACTACTGACTACTACTACTACTACTGAGCTGACTACTACTACTACTACACTACCTACTACTACTTACTAGCTACTACTATACTACTACTACTACTACTACTACTAGAACTACTACTGACTACTACTACTACTACTACTACCACACTGTACTACTTACGACTACTACTACTACTACTACTACTACTACTACTACTACTTTACTTACTTACTACTTACTACTGACTACTACTACTACTTACTACTACTACTACTAACTATACTACTACTACACTACCTACTACTACTCTACTACTACTTAACTTACTACTACTACTACTTACTACTACTACTACTACTACTCACTACTACTAACTACTACTACTACTACTACTACTACATTACTACTGACTTACTACTACTAGCTACTACTACTACTACTACTATACTACTACTACTACTACTGACTACTACTATACTACTACACTTACTACTACTACTACTACTACTACTAAGGGTACTACTGGAACTTACTACTACTACTACTACTACGTACTTACTTAGCTACTACGTACTACTACTACTACTACTACTTACTACTACTACTACGAGCGGAACTACTACTATACTACTACTACTACTACTACTTACTAACTCACTACTACTACTACTACACTACTGACTAATTTACTACTACTTTACTACCTTTTTTTTTTTACTCACTACTACTACTTTATACTCACTACTA
>BOPP01000119.1:593125-596748 GCA_017312745.1 Gryllus bimaculatus
ACTACTACTACTCTACTACTACTACTACTACTACTACTTACTTACTTAACTTACTACTACTACTGAACTCTACGTACTACTTACTACTACTACTACTTTTTACTACTACTACTACTACTACTACTACTTTACTACTACTACTACTACTTACTAACTTACTACTCCACTCTGTACGGTACTAACTACTAACTAGTACTACTACTAGCTACTACTACTACTACTTACTTACTACTACTACTACTATTACTACTACTACCTACTAACTTTACTAACTACTTACTACTACTACTACTACTTGACTACTTACTTTACTACTGACTACTACTATACTACTACACTACTACTTTACTACTTTACTTACTGTACTTACTACTACACTTACTACCACTTTAACCACTAACCACTACCACTACTACCACTTACCGACTACCAGCTACCACTACCACTACCCTACCACTACCACTACCACTACCACTACCTCTACCACTACCACTACATACCACTACCACTACTACCACTACCAACTCCACTACCATACCTACCACTAACCACTACCACTACCACTACCACGTACCACTACCACTACAAAACAACCACTACCACACACTTTACCACTTACCACTACCACTACCACTCCACTGACCACTACCACTACACTACCACTACCACTACCACTTACCACTACCACTACCACGTACCACTACCACTACCACTACAACTACCACTACCACTTACTACTGACTATACTACTACTTACTACTACTACTACTACTACTACTTTACTACTACTACTACTACTACTACTGACTACTACTACTACTATTACTACTACTACGACTACTACTACCACTACTACTACTACTACTACTACCACTACTACCACTACGACCACTACTACCACTACTACCACTACACTACTACTTACTACTACGGACTACTACTACCACTTACTACTACTAACTACTCACCAGCTACTACCCACTACTACCACTAGCTAACCAGCTTACTACCACTACTACCACTACTACACTACGACCACTACTACCACTTATACCATACTACTACTACCATACTACCAACCTACTACCATACTTACTACTACCACACTACTACTACCACTACTACTACTCTACTTACTACACTACTACCACTACTAACCCATACTACCACTACTACCACTACTACCACTACACCACTACTACCCACTGCCCACTACTACCCACTACACATACTACCACTACTACTACTACCACTACTACTACTTACACCACTACCACTACTACCACCTACTACTATAGCTACTACTACTACTACTACTACTACTACTACTACATACTATGGAATTTCTTTCAAATTACCTCTCAAACGAAAAGAAATACCCTAACTTTAAATAAAAAATTTCTCCAAATTTAGTGGCCACAGATGCTTGTCCCTGACAATTCCTTGGGTTCCCCATTAATTAAAGATAACTTAAATCAACCAATCATCGTTCTCTAAGCTGCCCCTCCGAAGCCGTATACTATCTTCGCTTTCTCTTTCTCTATTCCTTCAAATTCCTCCTTTGATGCATAAAAAATGGGGAGAGAATAACATCGATTGGGTTTCTTTTTAATATTCATGAATAATTGAGATAATATTTTATCTCGACTTCAGATGAAAATCTTAAACAATTTCCATCTATTATAAACACATTCCTTCTGCCTGTGATGATGAATCCTGTGCTGGCGAAAAGAAAATTTTGGAATCACCGTGTCGTTTGGGAAATTATCAAAGAAAAGGGATTCTTGAAACTGCTGCTTTTCGACAGATATGTAGTAAAACTTTTACATGCTGAAACATTTTGCCACGCTATAGCTTGGGTGACTCAGGCCATGGAAAAGCTTCAGGCCTCACTGATGTCAGCTGCAGTGAACGACTGGCAGGGGTGCTAGGATTCAGTTGCCGACGGTAGATTAAGAATTTGAGACCCTATGGTCGAATTTAAGTTATCGTCTCTGGTGAGGGGAAGGGTCTCAGCGACTGGATTTCTCTGATCGATATGCTTTCCTGTTTCCCCACACCAGGCGAAAGCCGGCCACCAGTACCCTAATAAACGGGTTCGCGACCCTGCGCGAGATCTTTCCTCTCTAATCCATTGCTAGCGGAATTACGCTTACCAAAGTGAGAGAGGATACACTTGTGAGAGGTTATCAATCGTGTCGCAGCAGGACTTTGAGCGTCCGAAGGCACCATGCACTGATTACACCGAACAATCTTTTCTGGAGGGCTTGTCTTCCCGAAGCCGAAAGAGAATGGGCCCCTCTCTCAGGACAGAGCGTATGAAAACTCTCCGGTGCATGATTTTAAACGGTTCTACAATATCCACGATTATCCCAATGACTGACGCAATCGTTAAGTACCAAATCCCGAATGGCTGTGTTGAACCATGTCGAAATGATGGTGAGGAAGGGAAGTTGCCGGCGGAAGTGGAGTCGTTGTGAGGCGCTTAAATCAAGAAAAGTTGCTTTCACATATAGATATGTTTATTGGTTATATCATTAGTTATTATTCATTAGTTATTGTATTATTATCGTTGCCACACGGATTTTCCCGCTCCTTTCAGTAGGTATGCGCCTTCTCCATAATATTTTAACTGGCTGTTTTTTGGATTAGAGTATTTTCGTTTCCTTTGCAGCGGCTCTGAACAAAAGGTCTTAGATTCGAGTCTCGACGGACAGGGGACAGTTTTATTTGACTCTAGCTAAATTGCTAGGTCGAATTTAGCCGCTGTCTGGAAGAAAATTCTAGTGGCCGGTTGTCTGTCGATTGTTGTTTCGGTGGTTTCTTCTATCCAATACAGGTCATTTCGAAGCAGTGCTCTAATAAACGGGCCACGGACCACGCGCAGCATGTTTCCTTTCTCTTCTTGACCTTATTCTCACCCCTCACTTACCCACACATACATTTGCATGCACTACACTACCAAACACATGCAGGAACGACAATCGGAAGCTTTAGTGGCTTGGCCTGCGGCCGGGCTTGGTGCCCGTTGCGGGTGATACCTGGCGAGAGAATCCTCGCAAGCCCAACTCTGGTTGCATTGGTTCTCTTCATCAGCGGAGAGGAGTAACGCGCTTTCCTGGCCAGAATAGAAACGTGCACAACACTAACGGGGTCTCAGTTTCCACAGCCACTGATGTACCTCTAAACAGGCAGTTCAATCAAACGACCAGCCCATTTTTTTGCCAGTGGCTTGTTTTCCAGCTCTTATCTCTTCAGTTCATTCCTTCCTTCCTCTTGCGGTGTTTTATGCCAATATGTAATTAGATGACTTTTCTTTTGCAACGGAAAAGTTCAGAATTTTTCGAGTAAATGAATGATTTAGGTTATTTGCAGTGTTTATCAAAAAACAGTAAAAAAACTCTATGTATATGTATGGGGAAGAACATGTATATGCGACGGTCTTCTTGAGTTCCAGATCCCTTCCCGTCATTTTAACTAGTAAATAGTTGAAAGAAGGAGGTAAAATTTAAAGGAAATAAAAAAATTAATTTTGAAGAAGCGCAAATTAAGCAAATATTTAAAAAAAATTGTTTTCGAATTATAGAAAACTTATTTTTATCGAATAAACGAATGTGCACAAG
>BOPP01000119.1:599512-614598 GCA_017312745.1 Gryllus bimaculatus
TGTAGTAGTAGTAGTAGTAGTAGTAGAAGCTAGTATAGTAGTGTATAGTATATGTAGTAGTAAAGTATAGTAGTAGTAGTAGTATTAGTAGTAGTAGTAGTAGTAGTAGTAAGTAGTAAGTAGTATATAGTAGTGTATAGTAGTATAGTAGTAGGAGTAGTAGTAGTGTGTAGTAGTAGTAGGAGTAGTAGTAGTATCAGTAGTTAGTAGTAGTAGTAGTAGTAGTAGTTAGTTAGAGTAGTAGTATAGTAGTATGGAGTAGTAGTAGTAGTAAGTAGTAGTAGTAGTAGTAGTAGTAGTGTAGTAGTAGTAGTTAGTAGTGTAGTAGTCATAGTAGAGTAGAGTAGTAGTAGTTAGTAGTAGTAGTAGTAGTAGTAGTAGTAGTAGTAGTATAGTAAGTAGTAGTAGTAGGTAGTAGTAGTAGTAGTAGTAGTAGTAGTAGTGTAGTAGTATAGTAGTGTAGTAGTAGTAGTGTGAGTATAGTAGGAGTATAGTAGAGTAGTAGTAGTATAGTAGTAGTAGTAGTAGTAGTAGTAGTTAGTAGTTTGTAGTAGTAGTAGTAGTAGGAGTAGTAGTAGTAGTAGTGTATAGTTAGTAGTAGTAGTAGTAAGTAGTAGTAGTAGTAGTAGTAGTAGTAGTAGTAGTAGTAGTAGTATAGTGTAGTAGTCAAGTAGTTATTAGGAGTATAGTAGTAGTAGTAGTAGTAGTATCAGTAGTAGTAGTAGTATAGTAGTAGTAGTAGTAGAGTAGTAGTAGTAGTAGTAGTAGTAGTATATAGTAGTAGTGTAGTATCTCAGTAGTAGTTATAGTAGTAGTAGTAAGTAGTATAGTAGTATTAGTGTAGTAGTAGTAGTAGTAGTAGTATAGTAGTAAGTAGAAGTAGTAGTAGTAGTAGTAGTAGTTAGTAGGTAGTATAGTTTAGTAGTAGTGATAGTTAGTGTAGTAGTAGTAGTAGTAGTAGTTAGTAGTAGTAGTAGTAGTAGTAGTAGTAGTAGTGTAGTAGTAGTAGTAGTTATAGTAGTAGTATAGTAGTATAGTAGTGTATAGTATAGTAGTAGTATAGTAGTAGTTATAGTAGTATAGTGTAGTAGTAGTAGTAGTAGTAGTAGTAGTGAGTAGTAGTAGTAGTATAGTATAGTAGTAGTAGTAGTAGTAGTAGTAGTAGTAATATAGTAGTAGTATATAGTAGTGTTAGTAGTAGTAGTTAGTAGTAGTAGGTGTATAAGTAGTAGTAGTAGTAGTTAGTAGTAGTAGTTAGTAGTAGTAGTAGTAGTAGTAGTAGTGTATATAGTAGTAGTAGTATAGTAGTAGTAGTATAGTAGTAGTAGTAGTAGTAGTAGTATAGTAGTAGTAGTAGTAGGAGTAAGTAGTGTAGTAGTAGGATAGTGTAGTAGTTAGTAGTAGTAGTAGTAGTAGTAGTAGTAGTTAGTAGTAGTAGTAGTAGTAGTAGAGTAGTAGTAGTAGCTAGTAGTAGTAGTAGTAGTAGTAGTAGGTAGTAGTATAGTAGTAGTAGTAGTAGTAGTAGTAGTAGTAGTATAGTAGTAGTAGTAGTAGTAGTAGTAGTAGTATGATAAGTGGGGCAAGAGCTCGCACACGTCTGGCAACCCTGACAGAGCGGCCCCTCGAAGCAATCATGCAGCTTCATTTTGCGGGCAAAGGTTCTACGCGTACTCACCTGAGGAGAATTCCAGCGGCCCGGTTGCTTCTGATCGGCAGTTTCCCGTGGTTCCTCCGATCCAATTGACACACTCGAATGCTGAAGAGTACTTTAAAAACGGGCACGAACCTCAAGCGATCTTTCCACCTCTTCCTAGTCATATACCTCTCCCCTACACTTCACTAGCACGCACTACAAAAACACACATGCCAGGAGACCGGTCGGGAGCTTTAGAGTTTGTCCACAGTGGGGCGATGCCCCCACTGGGTGAGATGTACCTGGTTGGGCGAAAAACCACGTTGCTAGTCTACGTAGGTCGGCACCGGATCTCGCCATACAACGGCGAAAGATACTTCCCCCTCCAGAAAGCAAAACCACGCAAGGCGTTTACGGCCTAATAAACCCTGTTAGTTGACGACCCCGAAATCATAAACAACCAATCGCGCACTTACCTGGTTCCGCGCGCGGGCGGAGCGCCTTAAGACCTCTCGAAGGCGATGAAAGTGGCTTCGGGCAGGCACGGGCACCGAGGCCCAGCACTCGCCAGCTCCGCCACCGGCGCCCGCCGCCACCTCCCAGCAGCAGCAGCAGCAGCAGCGTCCCCCGGCGCCACCTCCGCAGATCTCTGCACCGCAACAGATCGTCACTCATTGCGGTTTTTTATATTTTGTTCATATTTGAATCTTGGTTTGGTTTACACGACTAGCACAAAATTTCCAATTCAAACACAAAAATATAAAATATATCTTCACATCCCTGCTAAAACCCGAATAAAATTATTTTTTTAGTAATTTGTAAAGAATACTACGGAACCCGGCAGACTACTGCCCTCCTTCTTTCTCTCTTTCACCTTCCCTCTCCTTGTCTCTCTCCGTCCTCTCAGTCTCCGTTCTTCCCGTCTCTCTCCCCATCTCTCTCCCCGCTCTCTCTCTCTCATCTCCTTCTCTCTCTCTTCTCTCTCTCTCTCTCTCTCCATCTTTCTGGTTTCTTTCTCTCTCTGCCGTGAATGTCTGCTTGCCTCTAAAGATTTTTAGTATCATTCTGTAGCTAAAAAATAAAGATGATATATCACGACGATTATAAATAATTGTTTTTATTCGATTATAAAACCATTAAACCTAAACCCATTACCCCCCAAATTAAAGTATTTCTGGAAAATATATCCTCCATCGAAGGTCGCTACCATATATAATATGTCCGCTCAGGGAAACGTAGTCGGAGTAAACCGGAGAGAGATCGAGTTTATATATTAATATGGCAAACTTTCAAGCGATGTGGTTCCATCCCCATAAGATCTTGCATCGGGGAACAAATATTCGAAGACTCGATCCCAGATTGGAATATCAGAGTGATTGGCTACGCTTCGAAAGCTTCTCATCATCAGATGAAATAAGATTGTAGTAAGTCGATGTCAAACTTTGCTTTACTAAGACAAAACAAATACCTCTAACTAGTACATAACACAAAATATAAAATACAAGAGTGAGTTCTTCAGAAGATGGAAACACACCACCACCTTCTCCCCAGTTAGAATTCAACCGATGTTGTCTTTTCCCACTTTCCTTGAAAAATTACTTCATTACTGAACAGCAGTGTTTTTCAATTCCCCACTATAATGTTTAAAGATGTGTGCATGTGAAGAAGTAATGGAAGAGCTAAAGAAAATTCTATTTTTTGTAAATTAACAGGATGGCCGTGCAATATAACGACAGTTACTATATTACGCGCGCGGCCTCATAACCGCACCCCTCCTAGCTAGCCGGTTGACATAATTTCATTCCTGCTGTTCGAAACGATCTTTCGCGAATATACGCTTTCTGAGAACCAAAAACAGCCAAGGAATTGCTTATTTGCTAAGAGTTATGAGGATACTTGGTGTGGTATTTACTTATCGCAATCTACTTACGTAGTCAAGAAATGAAAAAGTTAATTGAAAGAACAAAAATATCGAATTGTATGTCGATGACGACGAGAGGAGAGTGATAATTTCTTGCCTACACACGTCACGAATCACCTCTCTATTGGCTGTTATAGTCTAAATTATATGATCGAAATAAAATAAATATCGAACCGAAATGCATCTATGATAAGATAATTGGCCCAATAACGAAGATCTCGAATAAAAATGACGCAAACTAAGAGGATTTTGCATTTTTAAACAATATGAAAATATGAACACTTTCTATAAGCATAAACGTATTCACAAGATGACTATGGGCAGCACGTGGTCAAAATTATACTATTGCTACATCATGGCAAAACGATAAATAAGCAAACTCTTACAGATGGTTTAGAGTTTATAGAAGCTACAGATATAGATAGTGATCACTTCACACTTTGGAAACTAAAATTATTTGAAGAGATGTGTTAAAATCAAAAAACAGCCAACCTGTCCTACCCCAAAAACTGTAAAGTATATCTACTAATAAAGAATCGTGTCAAATCGATGACCAACAACGTCTGAACCAACACAAATAAACAATTGAAATTATAATTGATGTGGAAGAAGAGTGAGGAATTTGAAAACTATATTGAAGTACAGCATATGAAACACTAAGCTCTACTTCCAAAGAGAACGAAGAAGAAAGGATTAAAATATGGAATGAAGAATCGAAAGAACTTTAACGAGAAAAAAAAAACTTATCTGGGATATTCTATCTAACCCAAATGCTCCACAACTAAGAAGAATACACCACAATTTCCAACCACGTCAGGAACCTAACAAAGAAAAAGCCCAAAGTAGGGATAAATATATAAGCTGTATCGAAAATGAACATACATGGACAGCAAAAAACAGCATATAAAATTATGAGACCACCTTAACAACATGAAAAGACATAGCATATATACAAATAATTAAGTCAGATGAATGGCTTTTCTTACTACAAGAACTTATGGACAAATAGAATGCGAGGATAATAATAATAAGAAGACAAAATAAAACCTCATTGAAGACAGCGTAACCAGATAGAAAGGGAAGAACTGGGGAAGAGGCACTAAATAAAATTGAAAATAGAAAAGCTAGGTGGCAAGTTGCATTAAAGGCAGGAATGCTTAAATGTGCAACTGAAGAATTTAAAAAAAGCTTCTCCACTTCTTCAACCTATGCCTGGAATAGAAAAAAATACCAACCCGAATGGAAAATCGCCGTAGTGCTACCTATTTTCAAAAGGGAGACCGATCAATATGTGACCAACTACAGAAGTATAAGTCTTCTTAAACGTTGCTATAAGAGTATTCCAAAGATTGTGACCTTCTCGACTAGAAAAATGCAGAAAACAATGTTGACGGGAAGAACAAAGTGTCTTTCGTCAAGAAGTCCTGCACAGACAGTATCTTCATCTTTAAACAAATTAGAGAAACAAGAGAAAATAACAAGGAAACCCACATTTGCTGTGTTTGTAGATTACAAGAAGAGCTTTTGACACTGTAGCCAAGCATTCGCTCTTGAATACTAAGAAAGAAAAGGAATCCCTGAACATCTTGTATCCTTGTAATTGAAAATATGTCATAATAATCTGAAATATGTTTACTGGAAACCAGACCAAAAGCGGAAGTGGACAAGGGCCTACGACCATGCATGTAAGTCTTTCACCGCTACTGTTGATTATCTACAATAGACGAGCTCTTCGTGAGTTGTAAGAGCAGATTAAAATTTATAGCCTAGACCTAACTACATCAAATTATGGACAAATACTTTTTTGCAGATGGCCAAGCAATAATAGCAGGATGAGAAGATATATTACAAAATGCAACATATTAACTGCAGCGATAATGGCAAGAATATAATCTTGAAATACATGACACCAAAACGAAAGTGATGGCATTTCCAAGTCGAATACCCGATTTACGCTCCAAAATTGTTAAGTGAATATAAACAGATAGAGAGATACAACACTTCACATTCTTGGGGCAGACATATATTTTATGGCGAAATCGATATAAGATAATAAAATAGAAAGATTCATCAAATTGAAGGATCTATAAGAAGAACACTCAGTTCAAAGTAGAAGAGACACTCTCAGTTAAATTTTACCAAGTTATGTCAATATCCATCCCATGCTTATACGGGAGTGAAGTGGGACAATGACAAATAAAGATATATAAAGACTGCGGGCCGCGGAAATGAGATTCCTGTAGAGCGGTAGCGGATAATATAGCCTTGGACAGACAAAAGAACACACAAAATCGAAACGAGGCTAAATGTAGAAAGTCTGTAGAATAAAGCACCAACTACAAACTACTCATTGCAAGATCACATGTTCGAGAACAACGACAGATTCCTAAACAAGTGGCAAATTATCAGCCGAGAGGAAAAAGGAATGTAGGACGTCCAAGAATGCGCTGGATGGACTAAAATTAAGCGGCGTAACAGGCATTATGCCTAAATACTTGAAGAGAAGAAGAAGAAGAAGAAGAAGTCATAAATTACGTTTTGTGGATTCTTGACTCCGAAATATCGGTTAACGACAAAACACCTGTCTGTCAATATGTCCGCTTGAGAACAACGCCAACGGCTACATCGCAAGCATGGTTTTGCAAAATAACCCAATCGCGATGAAGCGGCTTCTTGAATTAGAAATGGATATATTTGATTTTGGGGATATAACATATAACTGTTATCAAATTTCCTTAAAAATGAATCGAATTCTTTTAATTATTTTTATCACATGTAACAACATACCTTATAAAAATGGCTGGTAGGATTTTCGTTCAATTCTTTGGATTTTCGAAAAATAAAAAAAAATCGGTATCTTCCTACACCTACAATATTGAAGTTAGAGTTTTTATCCTAACGTTCTTCAAAATTAGGTATTTAAATGAGGCCTTGCACAATATTTTCAAAATATGAATAGTTTACTTGCAATTTTTCGTTAAATAAAATGCATTAATGCATGTGTTTGTCTATTTCTGTGGATGATGACACGATGAAAGTTATAAGATGAATCAGTAGTGGCTCCTTCGTATTCCCCGGAGCACGACTCCCGGGGAGTTGCATCAAAGATGGCACCTAGAAGTGGAAATGGCCGCTTCCCCTGCCGGAATCGACACATCCAGAAAGAGTAGTTGGGCGGAGGAGGTATTTCAGTTCAGATCCCCATAATTTTTTTTTCATAGTATTTTCTTTAATTGTTAGCATGAAATAAAATAAATGTACGAGTATATTCATAATGAAATCACTTATTTGGATGAGATGAGATTTACATTGTAATTATTTTGAATAAATTAATATTACAAACTATGAGCGTGGGAGGAGGCCGTGTCTTTCCCCCTCTGGAACTGCCGCTACTTCACATCCTTATTGGGCTCACATCATGACTGGCTTCTTGGGAGATAAAGAGTCGATAAGCGTAACTTTTACAATACCACTCTCTCATGATAACCCGAGACATCTCGGTATCAATTGTGTGTGGACGACTTCTTTCGCCCCCGCCCAGTTGGATCATCAAATGTGCACATCATGTTGTCAACGAAAAAAGACAGAACATTGCACTTTTCAGAACTGCTTTTTAGAATTAAATATCAAAATGAATTTAGAAAATATTCGAGGTCTTAAATTATTTTTTAAAATGTTAGTTAACGATAAAAAAATAGCTGAAAAGACTAATAGAGTTAATGAAATATTGTAGTAATATAAGAATTTTCGAAAACGTGATGCGATGTTTTGTATTCTTACCTCGGTTCTAGAGAGATCTATAACGGTCAACGTAACTTCAAATATATCACAGAATCGTTTGTTGAGAACTTTTCCACTGAATTAAATGTGCCAATGAAGGTCCTAGATTCTGATATTCATATTTCAGAGATTCACAACCGTTCTTTCATCGACCCTTTTTAAAAGAAATGTTTGCTTTATAGACCGTACGTTTTTACTTTCCCATATACATTCATACATACAAAGTATTATACGTAGTATAGGAAAAATTATGTAATGTTGCGAGATATCAACAAAAGTAGACGTTTAGGGGTCCCCTGATACCAAAAAAGTACCATTTCGGTTTCGAAAAATACCGTTAGTTTTTTTCTAAACGTCCGTCCATTCGCCCATCTGTATGTCTGTCGATATGTCTGCCTGCCCGCCCGTCTGTCCGTCAGTCCATCAGTCCGTCCAACCAACCATCCGTCCCTCCGTCCGTCCCTCCGTCCGTCTGTCTGTCGGTCCGTCCGTCCGTCCGTCCGTCCTACTGTCTGGTGCGATTTTTTTAAATTGTAGAAATTCCTGTCCATTTGGCATGATCCGAAGCTCTGCGATTTTGAAAAACATTCATTAATTTTTGGGAGCACTTCACATGATGTACTATGAACATTTTCAAAATTTTCCAATTTTTTAAAATTTCTTCTAAAAAGAGAGTACACATATAAAAGGGGACATAAGTCCGATTTTCACGGTTAACTCTGAATTTTCGAAAGTTCCTACAACTCCAAACTAGAAGTTAGAGATTAATTCTTAAAATAAAATTTGTTCTCCATAGTGAGTGCTTTCGTTAACATCAGGTACTTTTATTTGAAAATTTTAGTAGTTTTCATGCAATTTTGCGTTCAATATGTGCAATTTTAAAAAATTACAAAAACAAGATTTCCTCTAAAACGGCTCCAAATTTTATCTTTAAATTTTTGGTATGGATAGTTCTAAATTTACTCTATGAGATGACATAAACATCAGTTTGCTATATTCTTCTATTTTTTCAAAAACGTCAAAAATTTTGACTTGTCTCTTACGTCATTAATAATAGCGGCAATTTGTTTACATTATTTTCTTGAGTATATATGCTTTAAATAACATCATAAATATTCTCGATAATCATAAATCAAGTTTTCTGTGAAAACTAGCTCAAAAGTCCGAATTTTCAAAAACGCTCAAATGCTACTTTCTCTGAAACGGTTCCAAATTGTTTCTTCAAACTTTTCGAACGGATAATGCTAATTTCACTCACTAATATAACGTAAAGTTTATTGTGGAGTATTTTTTTCTTTTCAAAAATTACACAAATCTGCAACATCTCTCACGTCGTTAATATGTACATTTCCAGCAATTTCGAAACACTATTACCTTGTGACTTAATATGTTATGATGTAATGTAATGACTTCTAATGTTGTTTTCCGAAAACTCAAAAATTTTCTGTGAAAAGGAGCTTCAAGTTTCAAATTTACAGGAGCCCTTAAACGCCATTTTCTGGAAAGCGACTTTAAATTTTTCAACGAAAATTGCCATTTAGGACGAGGTTTTACTGTTCTGTAATATTCTTAATAATGTTTTCATTCTACTACTAGGAAACCTAAAAACTTAGAAATAAAAAAAATGTACTTTGGGCGGCGATAGATGGCAGCTGACAAAAGTATGTGGCAAGTTCGTAAAGCTAGAAGAGACCAAAGGAAATAGGAAACTAATACGGGAATGTCTGTGCCATTCTGTAGGATCACTAGTTTACTTTCTTGAATGCGTACGAATACATGGAGTAATAAACGTAGTATAATGAAAGTTCCGTACTGTTGCGGCAAGAATTGGGAATTTTGTTTCCGGAAAACTCTTATTGTGAGAACCCGATATGAAAAAAGTACATAAACCTTGTTCGAATATGTAGTAAATTACTTCCTGTAACACGTTTTGTATCCAAATTTCACGATTTGTGGGTGATTGATACCGAAAAATTGGTTTACGGCAAAACGTCCGCCCGTCTGTGAACAACTCTAGCGCCTTAACTATTCTTAAGGCGCCTTAACTATAACTTAAGGATTGTTCCAAAGTCAATATTCCCCGGTCAATCTGTCGCAACTACAAGCTCTGCGATTATGAAAAACAATTTCGGTGGTACTTTACATGAAGCAACAGGAACATTTCCACTATTTTATAAAAACTTACTTCAAAAATTTTTTTTAAATTATTTATATGAAGAGAGTACGTACAATATACTTACAAAGATGCGTAGGCTCGATTATCACCGTTCACTCTCCAACCGTTAACTCCGATTTTCTCTGTTTTCGAAAATAACAAATGTTTAATTTTTTTCGGTGTCTTTCGAAAAATACAAAATTAAACTAGATAGAAATTAATGTCAAGTACTTTTTTTTTGAAAATCTTAGTAGTTTTCGCGTAATTTTGAGTGCCGTTCTGCAGTACTACTGGTTTAAAATTCGAGTTTCATTGCATCAGTAGGTTTAACTATTGCCACTATATTAAATTATGACCGAAATATCCACATTAAACCGGAAAGGTAATACAGTAACCACAGCGTTTTATACCTGTAGGTACTTTGAAACCTCCCCGTTTTTGTTTTTGTAAAATTCCTCCAAAATATTCTGAAATGATCCGCCTAAAAATAAAACCAATTCGTTCATGTTACCAGAGCAATCAAATGCATTCACCTCTATAGGTGGCATTAAAACCCTCCCAAAGCACGTTTTAGGAGCTTAATCCTCCCCAACATATGTTTTCTATAATTAATTCCGAAGCTAAGTTAAATTATCAGGTCAATCTGATGACTCAAGTCGCAACGATTCATTTGTAAATGACGTGAAAATAATAAAGTAATTTACAGCGTTTCACCAATGTTCTTGTAGATGCATTAAAACAATTAAGTATGTGTTTTTCGAGAATTCTAAAATATACTATAGAAAACAGGGTAAGAAAGAAGTTAATCGATTTGTCTCATTGAGAGAAATCGAATGAGCTATTGATCACTTCTGAAGGTGGCGTAGGACACCCAAACCACAGGCTTTAAAACATGTGTTTTTGAAAAATCTCTAAAAATCTTCTGGATGGATTCGAAAAAAAAGGTCAGTTTTTCCATTAAGAGACTGTGTGGTATCGAATGATTTATTAAATACTAATTTTTACTTACTGTGTATAATTTAATTAACAAGTCTCTATATTATCAACCTCATCTAGAGAACCCTCTTAAATTTTAATACTTCACTCTTAGAGGCAGGAAACACCTTTAACAATATTTCTTCTTAATCTGAAGTCAATGCAGTTATTGCGCTTATAAGGAAATGCCATTACGAAATTAAATCCCTTCTTGTTCAAAATGTTTTACTCTACATTCCTAAGTTCAAATATGAATGAAGTGTATCACTTTAATTGTTTTTTTTCTTTATTAGAGAAAACTAATATCTACACTTCAAGCAGTAACTGTCAAAGGACTTTTCAAAAGATTGTCTTAATGTAGGTATTAAACGACGTAATGTCGCCTCAGTGTAATCCATACTTTTAAAATTCGCGGCAGTTGTCCTGGACCCAGTGTCAGCAAACTATTAGTATGCAAGTCATCTGGCCCGCGCCCTTGACATGCCCGTTCCAGAGAAAAGGAAAACCATTTTATCTCCAATTAACCTACTGAAATAGTTATAGAGACCGTGCAATTTGCGAATAACTAACTAAAGATCATTACAATCACTTTTGGCACTGCAATCGCCGAACTCAAAATTTCCATCTCCCTCTCACTCTGCGCAACAGAAAGTTTGACCCAGATCCTGAAACGCCTTGGTTCACTGAACTTTGTTTTGAAACTTCCCTTTTGTAGTTTTCCTCGGCACAAATTCCCCAGTAGCTCCACGAATAACCGAACAAAGTCGTACAGAGTAATTAAATTGCAGTAAAGTTATTGCATAATTAGTTCGGGTGGTAGAAAGAAATGTTTTTATTAGATTGCAATGGATCTATACACAGGAAGAAATTAGACTATGATCTACACGTCTAATTAAAGTACCTAGAGTGTCACCACATCCTTATTTAGTCAATATTATTTTCTATATTATAACGCAGAAGGAGAATTAGCGCTACGAATATGACAAGTGTTTATTATTTATAGTATAATACTCTGACCGCTTGAGAATGTCGAGAATGGAAAGCTGGCACCAAGGGCTTCCTGCGGAGATGACATTTGTGACATTTATTTTTAAGCGTCCCACCTCTTCAATGTGTCCTTGATCTCAATGTCACACGGCCGAATGACAGCTGAACGAATTATGAAGCAGTCAACTGATAATAAGTAAAGCACCCGCTTCCGTGCATAATGCCCACAAAATGTATGATTAACTCTTAGCAATACACTAGCACGTAAATTTATTTTTTCTTTTCTTGTGGCTCTCAATTCGGGGTTTTCCTACAATGAAACATGTATTTAACGATAAAAAAGTAATCTTACACAAGACAAAATTCATATTTCGTGTTTGGAATAATGCTAGCCATCTAGTATTTGATATTATTTAGTCTATTTATTAAAAAATAAAAAAGTTAGGTGTTATTTTTAATTCACTACACGATAATTCATTTTGTTTTATGTTGTTAAATATTATCCACTAAATACGCATACCATTTGCGACATACAAATTTATGAAAAACTAAATTACGAGCAGAATACGTAACAAAAATATTCTTTTTAGCACATGCAAATAAAAATTGTTCTGTGTCTTGAGAACTACGCGCATGCTTCCCTTCCTGCTTGTGATTTTCGCAATTTCATTGCCAAATGATGGTCGGAGCCGAAAATGCACTTACCTGCTGAACTGTCCCACCCACAGCGCGTGATCGCTGTTCAGGCCGCAGTGCGGCGTGCTAGAACACTCGCTGATCTCTTCTGCCCAAGGCGCATGCGCACGAAAATCGCGATGACACGTGACCAGGCACGCTGAGAAACTGTAAAAGTTGTGCCGGCTACTGAGAATATCAGTATACACTTTGTTCAATGATTATCATGGCAAGTTTTCAAGAGCTTCGATCCTCTAACCGTGTTCTTGTGACTCGCTATGATTGTGTCCAAGGCAAGACTGGCCTCTTGATTGTGGACGGATATCAAAAGCATTTACACACAATGAAGAAAGAGTACATCGCGTCGCTTATCAGTCATCACTGGGTCGCGAGCAAATGAAAGGGTGACTCGTATGACAGAACATATCAAAGTGATTCGTTACGTTAGTAAAATATACCAAGTGGGATGATAAGACTGACGATACCCAATGTAAAGTTGAAACACAGAAACGGTTAATAATTAATTAAAGAAAATAATTTTTATTGAGGCCATTTAATTCAAAATTCAGGATCAGGCAATTCAAATCAAGAAAAATTTAGTTTTGTCTACGAAAATCCAGGAAACCAGGATATGATGATGAAACCATTTGATGGAGCTAAATGTATGCACTAGTTACACTTTTTCAGAAAACAATTTCCATATCTTTAAGAATATTTTTAATGTATTATTCACCATAGCAGTATTATCACTTATCGAGCACCACCTTTTGTCATTTTAGTTCAATATTGATCTTCCTATGACTTCCGATGACCGTCCCTCAGCGATAAAAGCAAACAACCCCATCTTTTCTAAAACGTGGCAATGAGGTGATAATCAATTGACGAAGGCCGAATGGCTAATTCCAAAACTCGAAAATCTTAGCAAATGAATTATGAAGTTGTTCAGAGTGCTCAAAGACTTTTGTACTGGCGAAGAAAATAGCATAGACTTTCTCTATTATTTTCAACAATTACGTAATATTACAATATGGGTTGTTCCCCAAGAATATATTCAACCCCCAAAAATTTTGCTCGGGCTGGGAAACGATATCCGGAGGTGTGTGGACTCGCCGCCAAGCGCTCCCGCACAGTAGGCCTTAGAACCGTCGCTACTCTGAAGGCTGGAGACACACGAGCGCACTTCAAACGGACATTAAAATGCGTCCGTTTCAGAGTTTACAAATGGCTCATGAGATACCGGTGCGATTTCAGTTGAGCTCTGCATGTGCCGGAAGTACTGACGCCCGTGAAAATACGGAGTTGTAACGTCCGTTATGCGACGTTCGTTTTCCGTCTGCCAACAGAGGAAACTTTGCATTGTCGTCGCTGGAGCACTGCTCGCCGACCATTCACATGGACTTCGGGCTGGTTTACAGAAATTGACCCAGCATCCATTAATTTTTCTTTATTTAAATTTGCATGAGGAATCGGAATCGCTGTCCATACCAAACAACATTACAGTTATTTATTCATTTGCAACTAAAAGAAATTCTTAAGTGTTTACTTCAAAAGTTACCCTAATATCATGCGTAGGAATAATGTAACAATTAGAAATGATGAATTGAAATAAAACTATGCACCTTCCGGCCATGTAAGAGGTACCTTTCATGTCGTTCGACACCTAGCAACTCAGGAATAATAAAACAATGAAATTATTTAGATTTTGACGGAAAAATGCAAAAATGGGGTTGTGTTATACCGCCTATTTTCCTAATGCGCCTCCCGACTAAATATTCTTACGTTTTATAGAAGAGGTCGACAGTCATTAAATATTTGCTATTCACGAGTGGATTCATGCGACTGCCCCTTTTTATTTTCTCGTCATGTAAAGAACTGTTATATTATATATCTATACTAATAAAAGTTAATTTAACATGTAACTTCAATGGTAACAGTAAATTCAATGAACTTCGTGGAAAATCGGTGAATTTTCATCGTTAATCTTGATATTCATTCGTTAATCTTGACAAAAGGCGATGAAAAAGAACTCAGAAGATATGTGGAAGAACAGAAAATATGTGGCTGAAGGAGAATACGAATATGTAGGTTTTTAATCGTTGTACAAAGTATAAGAAGAATCAACTGTTAATAACTGATTTATATAATTCAATAATTCCTTGAATGACAAAGATATCCCGAACATCAGCTCCTTCTGCCCCAGGTGTAGGCAGCCCTACCCGAGCAATTAACTGGCTTAATGATATTTTCAATTAAAATATTGAATATCAGGAGAGTGAGTGTTTGATTTTGAATGATTTCCTTACTTTTGACAAAAGGGAACACAAAATTAGTACAAGGAATCTAATCCGCAAAGTATCATTAGCTTCATCCTATCTCTTCGTGAACTCGCCTTTGTCTTCTTCTTTTTCACCATGCAAACTTTCTCCTGTCATTTGAGGCATGGCAAATTACTGAGGGCACCACGTCCGAAATACGAAGGAAAACGAGTCAAATAAGGCAATTACAAATAATACAATTAATCTTCTTTTATCATAAAAACAAATATACAAAACTTCATTTCAACCCAATAAATCATTCAATGACAAAAATGTTAACAAAAATGTTTCAGTCGTCAATACTCTTTCAACAATTGTCCCAATATGCATGAGGATTTATAAAATATCTTCAATGATGCTGGAGAACAGCATGATGCAGACGTTTGCACTCAAAACATGGAATGTACAACACTCTTACAAGATTGTTTCATACCACTCATAAATAGGTACACAAGTTCTGTATAAAGCTTCTGTCATCGTAACAGAAACCTTACCTTTCCTTTTAGCAAAGAAAGATTGTTCCTGTTTCTAAATCTGTGCAACAGACAAAACAGCACGGTTGACTCCCTCGTTTCGATGTCAGCTCGACTTGAGCTTGTTGGCCTTGCTGACCGCACTCTTCCGTTTGTGGCAAAGGAAATTGGC
>BOPP01000119.1:618592-635366 GCA_017312745.1 Gryllus bimaculatus
AGACATTTAGAGGCCAGCTATCCCTAGATGTTGGGTTCCAAACGCTAATGCTACGATTCAACTGAGGTCCTAGATGCGAATTTTATTTGTGTGCTACATATTTCAATTATGGCTAATATTTCTATTTAACATCCTTTTTTTAATTGATACCACGCATACATCGATTAATTACATATTAGAAGATAGAATTTTTCACAAACATCACAAATAATACAATTTAGGTCTCACGTTAATACACATTACTTTGTTAAATATTTTAGTTAATGTAAAATTACGTAAATTTTACACGGCGCAGACCGCACATTCACCACGAAAGCTCGTCAGTCTCTCGTTAATGCCAGTGCTGAAGGTATGAGCTTGTATTTCAGACGCATAATTGAGCAATGACAGTTGCATACTCCGAGCTTGATGTGCCCTTTGTTCCGCGGGTTCCCACTGATATGTATGTGCAAAAACCTTCGAATTCGGTTATTGGTTGTTTTGCCTTTGTAATAGAGTGTTAAGAGAGCGTATGGGTGCAAAACTCCCAGTTATAGACTGGTAAATACATTGTGGTAGGTCCAGTCTGATGTGCACGAAAACACTATATGTATTTGAAATGAAGTTAAACAAAATGTACTTAAACAGATTGTCTTGTTCTCTTAATTTTCCAAGTAATGAAAAATAGGTCTGGTTACATCCGATTCAACTTCGACAAACTATAATATTGAACACGAAAATGTGGTAATGGTGACAATAATATAGCTAATGTTGCTGATATTGCTGATGAAGAGGACATGAGGATATTATCGGTTTTTCCCATGAATAGATAATTACTAGAGTTGTATGTGAAGAGCTATGATAAAGATAGCTGGCAATGTTTAGGGGAGAGAAAATTGTAACAGGTTCACTTCCGCTGAATCACGCAGAAGGATTATGGAAAACAGCAGAATTAAAAGCATTAAAGACATTGAACGCGTTTCAAAATGTGATAATTGAGGACTGCCACTGGACCGTTCTTTTTCTGCCGATGCGAGGAGAGTGGTGGGAGGCTGAGGCCCCGTTGCATCCACCCCACCAAGAGCAAAAAACATCTAAATTTCTTGTCACAAGCAGTAACTTTTGCTGTCCTTAGGCTCTCTATAACGAGATTCACATTAACGCAGTAAATGACAGAGAAGAGATGTCTATCGTTTCAGGCTCCATACAACTCCAGAGCACTCAATATAAAAACAATATAACTGTTTCATAGTAGTCCAACATTGTTACGTTGCACGGCTTTCGCAACTTTCCCCATCCTTCAGATATCAACTTCCGTTAAGCAACTTTTGTTCCAGGTGAAGATATTTTTTTGTTTTTGAAACTATAACGTTTTCGAAATTATCAAGATTCAATTCTCAAAGCACAATTTTTCTAAGAAACTGAATGGCTTCGCTAACAGGTGTTTACAGTTCATTGCTTTCTTCTGATACTAGTTATCTTTTTATAGACATTGTCTGCCAGGTTTGTAGATGTTAGAATGTTAACATTTTAGAATCTGAACTTAACTAGGTACATAAATTTGTTAGTAATGTTGGAACAATGATATTCGCGCTTCTCTTGCAACATTTATTAACTTGTAAAGTAAAACTTCAGATTCTCGATAATGTTAATGGAACGTACCCATAGAAGTTGCATTAACATAATCTTAATGAAATTCGGAAATCCGCATTGAAGTACTATTTTAGGCGTTTTCATAATTCCGTGACGACTTTGTTACCATTGTTTGTATTACGTGTGTTGTTTGCACTCCCACTCACTGTAAGAGGCACTGTATGAGTAGCCATAGAAGTTATGTAGTGGCGCGGGATGTGGGTGATGGAGAGGCAGAATGCTGGGGATGGGGTGGGGGGTCCGGCATGACACCACCGCTGTAAACGGTGGATGAAGTAAGGCGTCATTAGAGTGTTGAGGAAAAATGACGTATATAATCAATTTAGAGAGAGAGAGAGAGAGAGAGAGAGAGAGAGAGAGAGAGAGAGAGAGATTATTAAATCGCAGTTGATTCTTATGAATCAGTTATAAAGATGGGACCATGTCTTAGCTTATAGAAGTGGTCGAAAGCTGTGAAAGTTTCCTCTTCTGATTATAAGACGTTTAGAAGAAAGAGGAAAATCACAGACGCTGTGCTTTATCTGCATTGTAGCAGGCAAAATATTATATTAAATTGGATCAGTAGAGTTTGAAATTACAAGAATACAAATCAGTAATTCAGAAAATAGATTGGAAATCAAAGGCGGTCGAGCGATGCAGTTTGGGAAGCCATCTTGAAGAAAACACGAAATGGAATGAAGAGGAATGGATGGAAGAGAACACGTTCGTGTTAATTGGTTACGTTTTTTTGCAACGCTATCGCATCTGTCGCCTCCATCTATCTCTTCTTCAAGAGGGGATGCAAAACCATCACGAATATTGCCCAGGTTCGTGAACTAGCCCACAGAGAGCGAAGGAAATCGCGGCGCTCGAGCGAACACAAGCGCCAATTGATAAGGCTTATCACACAGCTAGTACTTACTTTCTGGCACATGGCGAGATTCTCCGTCCACGTGTAGTACAAGAGATTCACGAGGTGCCTGCTCATGAGGTGGTCAACCGTGAAGCTGTTGGCTAGCATTGGCCACGACCCCTTGATGCTAATGTCGGTGTAGTTGGACAGCGGCTTCTCGAGCGGGAAGTGGCTCACCACATCCACCTGCATACAGACAAATGATGCTGAGCTCAGGAATAGTCATGCTTTCCACGACAAATGATACTATACACAAGTGCATCCGAGAATGTGCATCTAGCCGTCTAAAGCCAGCTTAATACCGCTCTTTTTTTCGGCCTTTTCGTGTTCAGAAAGTGGTTAAAAGTAGAATTTCCTATTGTTTGACTATCGAGAGTGGGTGATGAACAGGTTTTTAAATTTCATTTAGTTTGATGATCGTTATTGCGATGATGAAAATATTTCTTCCAGACGCCGTCAAGGAGTGTTGAAGATAACAGGTTGAACATTTCAGCTGTTGGAGTGAGCGACCTAGAGACTACACAAAAGATGTAGTGTGATGTTAAGAGTAAATAATAATTTGGGTGTCTGAGTTTTGGGAGGTACAAACATTTTTGTTCGCAGGAGTTGGGAATCAGTAGTAACTACGGCGGCCGTTGACTTAAAATGGCCGCAATTGTTGTGTCAGAACGCACTAAGAAAAAGCTGAATACATTATAAAATAGTTCCGAAAAGTGCCAGCAAGAGCATGGTAGTCAAACCAAATGTATGAAAATATCCATTTTTACATTTCCTCCCTATACTACAGTAAAAGAGAAAAATATTTGAATCATCTCAACAATACGATTTAAAATTTTTGGCCGTAAAATCGGTATGTAAGGTTCTTTTGAGGTGTAACAGTGCAAACACGTCAGGGTGAAGACCTATTGGCAGTGGTGAAGCTGAAGGGTGACCTGAGATTAGGATAACGAAATTATTTTTCAACACAATGTGTTAGGTGTACGTTTTTCAATACTTTTTTACTGGATCGTTAAAGAAACTTCAATATTTTCGACTCCTTTTCCCCGGGTTACGCGGGAGGGACTCAATAGGGCCGCTGAGCCAGGGAGCATGGGCTGAGCTGGGAGCTTGCTCGTGGACAGACACCGGCTGGCTGCGTCGCGCGTCATCTCCCCCTCTCTCGCACTCACTCGGAAGGAGCCCAGGCTCAGCCAGGTGCAGCGCAGTCATGTACCTCGCTGCACGATGTGGGAAATAGGAGTATGTTGTTTGTATGCCGTTTGTTGTTTGTGTTTTCTTCATGAAACAGTTAATGAAGTTACAGATTTAGTTTTACAGAGAATCTCCCACCAACTTCAGGCCACTCCCATAACTTCTAAACTGTTCACAATATCGATATATTTGAAAGGCAAACAAATAGTTTATTTTTAAAAGATGACACAGAAATGACTGAGATGGAATATCGATTTCAAGATTTTGAAAACTTCTATTTTATTGAATTTCTTGGCGTAAAGCAGTTTTCCACCTACAAAACGTCCTTTCCTACAGAATTTTTTTTCCTATTAAAAAATATCGATTCCTTGACAGTGAGCAGTTTTGAAATGAACCGACAAATGTATTATTTGACTTATCGCTGACGTATTTCTTAGACAACGATCTAGAAACGAAATATCAAGATACTGTTCTGTTTATACTGTTCAATCCATTTTTCCCTAAATCTACAGCATTATGTAAAAGAAATACTATTACATAAAAGAGCGTGAAGAGATTCCTAAGAAATACCATATTATATATTAGGCTGAGTAATTTGAGTGCACTGGCTATCGAAAAGTGTCTGTTAAATTAACTTGCAAGGGACGACAGCTTTAGAGAACAAGTTATCTATGTTTTTGCTGAACGATAAGCCTGATGAATGGAGCTGAGTTACAAAAAAGTGTAAGGTAAGATTTTCAGGATATCCAACTGCATGATTCTACCTTCGCCCCTGCCTATTGGTAATGTTCCAAAGAAAGGTTAAGATTGGTGCAGATGGTGGGGAGATACTTGCAGATTTGAATTTTTATACAATTCAATTTGAATGTTAATTTTGCACATCTTGTAATTAAACACTACGGTTGATTTCGATATGACTTCCATTCAGACTTTTGCAAACCGGTCAAAGCTGTAAAATTTCGGAGAATTTCAATGAGATGTAAAATTTTGTCCCTAACATGTATGCCAGCGTTAACTTCAATTTGTGATGATAAGGAATGATAAAATTAGAGCATCGAGCACTGAACATACACGAACAAGCCCTAATTCACTCTACAAAGAAGCAAGTAGTGAAAAGAGATTGACAAACGGTATGAGATGTGTTTGCGAGCCGCAGTGGCTTGTGTATGGCCGTCATCTTACCTGGTGGCCGCGCTTTGCCAGTTCCTGCAGCAACGGCTCGAAAATGATGAAGTGACTACGGGCGGGAAAATAGAAAAGACCCAAAATGCGGCCGGCGTTGGAGCCTCCAGGTGCTCCCGCTAGGAGCAGAGTAAGCGCCCAAACACACAGCCAGCGCCCTCTGGACCCCAAGCTCATGGCGGCAGAAGCGATTCACCCCCGCCCGACGAGACTGGAAACCAAGATAATTGTAGTTACTTTGCTTTATTCTAAACAAAATAAATATATATTCTACTTTACAATAAAATAATTAGTAAAAATGTTATCTTTGATAGTATATAATGACATTTTATGTGTGAATGTATCTCTAATCCAATCTAACTAAATGTTCTTAGCCTACTTAACTTCAATGCAAATGGAAAAAAGAGACAAGAAAATTCCTTCCGACATTTCTTAAAGAGCATAAAATAATAATAGCATGTTAAGAAACTCACCTCATACCAGGCGAACGCTTTTCAATACCCAATTTCAAAATTTATCGTAATGATCGTATTTCAACAAATGCTTCAGGCGGAGTAGCCGTCATAGTTCGAAAAGATATTAAGCATATTCACTTCCTGTTCCGCACTCAGTAGACTTAGAAGCAATAGAAATTAACATTAGTTACAATAAATCGGAAGTCGTTATCACTGCAGCATATAGACCATCTAACAAAAACGTTCCAACTGAATACGGAAAAATATTTTCTCAATATACCCGATTTATATTGATAGGTGACTTAAAAAGCAAAAACAGTGCCTGGGACTGCAATGTGACTACACATCAAGGTGCCAAACTGTTTAATCTCATTAACGCAAGCGGTCACAACAGTAGTATTCATGCCCCTATAGAACCCACCCTCTACCCAACAGATCCAAAAAAGAGAGCGGACATTCTAGATATAATCATTACAAAACATATGACCTCACCGATCTATCAGAAAGTAGTAGCAGATTTAGAGTCTGACCATTCTCGTTCTGACCATATCGTTGGGTATTCCGACACTCACTTTAGAGAAAATACCGAAAGAAATCAAAGGTAAAATTACCTGGAATCATTTTCGTGACTTAATAACTCGCAGTTTAATGTACCCATGTAACATGATCTCAAGTGAAGACATAGATATTGAATTAAACAAACTCAATAACTGCATACAACAGTCATTAAAATACGCGCCTATAACTTTCTATCAGACAAACAGAAAGTCAAAAACCACACTGTCTAAAGAACTTCTTGACCTAATTAAAAAGAAGAGAAAAATACGACGTATTTGGCAATCCAAGAGAAATACAAACAATAAAGTGAACTAAATCGCATCTCAAAAATTGTCGATTTTCGAGATGAATTCAGATTTTCAAACTTTCATAAATTCCTAAGCCAACTTCACCAAAATACCAGACCGCTATGGAAAACAAAAGTATGACAAAAGAAAGAACAGAGCTGCCGCCTTTAAATAATAACGGTAAGATAGTATACTCAGACGCTGAAAAGGGAAACGCCATAGCAGAATATCTAGAAAGTGTCTTCATCCCAATCCTACTTTCAATTCAGAAGTAGAAGGATACATGAAACTACCTATGTACACTGTTCCAACAAAAATAAAATTCATTTCTCCTTCAGAAGTGGCGAATATCTTTAAGCTTTCAAAGACTAGAAAAACACCCGGGTACGACAACGTTACTAACAAAGCATTAAAAGAACTTCCTCCGCAAGCAATAGCAATAATAACAGCGATATTTAATGCACCGTTAAGAATAGGATACTACCCGATATCATGAAAACGGGCTGTTATACTTCTATTCTGAAAACCAGGCAAAAACCCAAAACCTTCAAGCAATTACAGACCTATCAGCCTTCTCCCTTGTATAGCAAACTTTTTTGAAAAACTTGTTTTAAATAGACTGAAAACATACTTGACAAAAATTAATGCAATTCCCAACACCACATTCGGTTTTAGACCGAAACATGCAACTACCCATTAACTGCTGCAACTTGTAGTAACCGGTAAACCTTGTAATTGTAAACGGTTTTAACAATAAAAATCACACAGTAGCTCTCTTTTTAGACGTCTCACAGGCATTTGACCGAATTTGTCACTAAGGATTATTGTACAAACTACAAGAAATTGGAACACCTGATTATCTGCAGCAACTAATTCAAAGCTTTCTCTCAGACAGATTTTAGCAAAGGAGGATAAATTATGATATGTCACCGCTTTACCCAATTCTCGCAGGTGTCCCACAAGGGTCACCAACACTTTTCTCAATATTCACAGCAGACTATCCAACTCCACACGAAGCACGTATAGCTCTTTATGCTGACTACACCGCTATTTTAACTTCACATACAGATATAAGCTTAGCCTGCGATTACATACAATCCTACATTTACAGTTATACAAACTGGACCAAAAAATGGAGAATTAAAATTAACCCCCTAAAATCACAATCTAAAATATTCACTCTGAGACGTCCTCCCTTCCCTACACCCCTGCGAATAAATAACACGGATTCCCCTGGCTTTCTCATTCTTCACCAGCCAAATACCAAGGTGTCATACTGGACAAACGACTAACGTGCAAACCGCACATTTAATCAACAGCCCATAAGACACGTGCCAAAGTTCTAAAGCTATACCCGTTTATCGACAGAAATTCCACCCTCAGTATAGAAACTGGGCTACTCATCTATAAAATGATAAGACCCACAATGACATACGCATGTCCAATATGATGCAACATAGCACCAACCAATCTATCCGTTTTACAGACAATCCAAAATAAATATCTAAGACAAACTTTGAAAGCCCCCTGGTTAATTTCAAATTCACAAACCCACCGAGAGCTTCAAATACCTCTCATCTCAGAATTCATCCCACAAACTTCTGAAAAATATTGTTCTCTCCTCCCAGCATGCACCAACACTCCAATATTCAATCTCGGCCAAAACGCACATTATCCATTACGCATTAGATCCAGATTCACCAAAGATCTCTTTCGCCCACCCTAATTCATAAAATTATTTGCCCCCTTTTCCTACAAACACTCTCCCTCCTCCTCTAAACTACAAATGCAAACTTCTCTTAGTGAAGATATCCAAATATGAAATTTTAAAAACTAGTGAATGGTTATTCCGTGACCCACATTTGCCTGAGAATGGCCAAGTAAAGTCATTATATGTAACATTGTACCCATCAAAACTCCCGAAAGACAAAGGTCGAACGGGAAGAAAATTTTAAAAAAAGCTTTATCTGCTTGTATAATTCTACACAATATCATTAAAGACCTTGATGCAGTTCTTATCATGAATGCCTTTCTTAAAATGAATGAAATGTTTACCAGGTAAGATAATCTATGAAGCATGTCTTCAAGATAAGATAAACTGATATGTTGTAAATTAAATATTTGTATATTGATACAGGAGAAACGAAGTCATTGTCAATATTCCTTCGTACACACTCGCTTGTTTTTTTCATTTCTATGCTGATAATTGTCGAAATAAAATGACATAATTGTTTACCAAATAAGTATTGTAAAGCATCTTAATCATTACAATCCAATATTGGAGATTTATCAAACGAAGACGTTACGCCGAGTTGCATAACCAATCTAGTATTGCAATAAGATTTTACTAAACAAATGTGGTACAACTTTTAAATCGTTTGTAAAACTTCCCCTTTTTTTCCCCTTTTTTTCTAATAATACAACGCATTTACTAAATTGATGATAGTTGATAATAGGAGACCAAAGAAGAAACCATTTGTTAACTTAGAACACTTGTGTTATTGGAAAACTTGTATTCTAACAACGTATTAGAAAACTGATTGCTCCCTGATTCGTTAATTACAAACAAATTTAAAACAAGTATTTTTGGTACTTACGGTACATTTCGAGCGCAGTCTTTAGTTTAGTCGATGGTAGAACAGTTCAAAAAACGTACTTTCGTACTTCGACTAGAAATAAACATACCTTGGACAATTCATGCGATAAATGCGTGTTGGTTACTGACTAGTCCTTATGACATGACAACTTTCTTTACAAAATGATCCAAACATTCAATTTCAAAATGAAGTTGAAAATCTCCCTCGTGCTGACAGTCGGTATGTGCGCTTTTTTAGGATTGCATTCAGTACCCCATGGTGAAGTAGGGTCTTGTGATATAGCAGTTAGGAATGTAGATATGTGATTTATTATCCTAAAAGTCTTGTGGGTTTTATCATAGTGGGAGTAATTCAATAACACATTCAAGTGACCATTTGTAGGTCGAAAATGGTACATTAGGTAGAAGTTTGTTGGGTGTAATAAACACAGTAAACAAATACTAATACTAACACATGTATTAAAGATATATGTATTCACAAGTTTGTTATAAAAATTAACTATGGAATTAAATCGCAGTGAAGAAGTATATATGGTAAGTTAGATGCTGAAAATTAATAAAATACCACCAGCATGTGCATTACTAGGTTCCATGTAACTTTTCTTTCATTACATCAAAGAAAAACGTTCCATAAATGCAATGTATTCACTCCTATAATAATCAAGGCTTCCAATGAATAGCAATTCACTTATTCGTATATACACTATATGTAGTCAAAAATAAATTACAGATTTTCAAGTAACGTTTTGCATCTTACCTTACTTTTTCGCTGAAAAACTGGTGGTATGTTTTTTTCAGCGTTTAAATCAAGTGATTAGTTAAAACGTTATAAGGGCAGGAATAAATAAAATTTATGGTGAAAATTAACGAGTAAAACCAATGCTCCTGTCCAACTACTCGGGTCGAGGTCAAAGGAGAAAATATATCGTTTTATCAGACTGAAAAAAGAAATTATTAAAAAATTCTTTTAAAATAATGGTTTTCTTCATAGACCCTATTTATTTTTGACGACTCATACGAAATTATCAGAATTCAAATAATTGCAAATTACTGACTTAAATACTTGTATAATAATGGGGCAAATAACATGAACAAAGTATGGAAAAATTGGTGATTTTGTTTACTATTATTAAGTATTTTTATACTTACAAAGATATATATATATATATATATTATATATTATATATATATATATATACAGCGTATGATATCACTAAAGCAATCATTTCACACTTGTTTTCAATGCCCTCTTTTGGTGAGCCTGTGGAAATGTGTGAAAGCTTTCACGATAGATTCGAAGATATTGAACATAGTGATATGATTTCCGCACCACTCGGAGTCAATGTACTCGTATCCAGCTGGCAAAGAGGCACTCACGTGTGTGCGAGGAAGTCCCTCCGGCTCCTGTCTCCGACCGTCCGCGGGGGCTACGCGCCGACGCCACTGAGCTCGTCCCCTTGCAGTCGACGAGTCTCGTTGCGTCACCGCCCACTCCGCCAGCGAACCAGCGAACCACCGCACCACAACAGAGACAGAGAACGACCATCCCTCCCCTCGCGGCTTTATATACGCGCGCTTATCTACACAATGAATCGCACAATTTTCTAAACATTAATGAGAAGGTAACCCAGGCACTTTGCAGTAGGCACAAAAATAGCATTTCTGTGTTTATCTGTTTAGGAGCTCTCGTCTAATTGGTCAGTCCACGCCGATGACGAAACGATAGACACCATGGTAGGACATATGCAAGCAAAATCACGGTCACGGCCCAATGTGGATTATGAATGTGGCCGTTACTGAATCGTTCCAATTGAAACGAACCCAGGATGACTGTCATTTTATCAGGCAATTGCTGCAAGTTCTATTCAGTCATTTAATTTGCAACTCATCTGGTCTGCGCTAGTTTCTTACTTTCACCTTATGTAATGCAAATAAATAAATCTACGAAGATCGCATTCGAGAGTTGTTAATTAAATGTCGAGCGTAGAGGTCTTTTCTTAGCGAGGGCGACGGACAAGACTTGTGCCGAGCGTCTTCCCATTTCCTGGACAGAGTAGTGGTTTGACTTCACATTTCACTGCGTTAAGTTTGGGTATGTTATGATTGGTGTTTTTACATGGAACAATGTTCGCGTGACATACGAAGTGTCCGAGACGTCAATCACGACACAATCATGCACTGAAAACACATCGGCATTAATAAGGAATACAAAAGATGATGGAAAGGTAGACACCATGGTAGGACATATTCTACATGCAAAGTCACACGGAAAGAGGTGACTCAGTACCTCAATTAATGTCACTGCTCTGCCCCTGACTGGGTGGTCCTAGTTTCGAGTCCCGAGAGTGGCATGATTTTCGACACTAGCTTGTCAGCTAGGTCGAATTCCATCGCTGGCAGGAGGAGAGCAGAATTCTACAGGCCAGCTGCTGTGAGCGGTAGTTTTCCTTGCTTTCTCCGTTCAACACCAGTACCCTATCAAACGGGCCACGTACCGCAGGCTGTCTTTCATTCCTTTTCCTTGTCTGATTCGCTCACTTTTACACTAACATGCACCACACTACCATAAATGCCGGGAGACCAGTCGCGAGCTTGGAGCTTGTCCCGGCTGGGGTGGTGCCCCGCTGGTGGGAGATACCTGGTTGAGGGAAACCCCGTTAGCCGACGGTAGGTCGGCAACGGATCTCACCATCCAAAGGGAGAAAATCACAACCACTTTCGGAGGAAAAAGCATGCACAACACTTACAGGACTAATTACTTCATTAGTTTACGCTAACAATCAATCAACAAGCGAAATCACAATCGTGGCCGATAGTAGATGAAAAATATGACCATAACCGGTTGGTTCTGACGGAACGAATGTAAATTTATTGGGCAATTACAACGAGACCTATAGTAATTTAATGTACAAACTGTTGACGATAATTTACTTTCTTTCATATGCAATGCAAATAAACAACACCATGCAAATTAAGTGAGTGGATCTGGAGAGTAGTTAGCTAACTGGCGAGTGTCTCACGCAATTCTGAGCGCAGGGGAGGGAGGAAAGGCGCCCAGCGCCCTCCTATTTCCGGCAGAACGGGAGTTTGCCTTTGTCCTCCACTGTGTGAAGGACAGGAGAGCAATGATGAAAGGTGAATCATGGTTGTGATTGGGACTATGTTTAACTGCAATACATGTTGATACGATGTGCCAATTGCGACATAAACATTTATTCAACCCACTGGACCATAAAAGATTTGCCAAATCAATCATTTCCTAATGATAGCATTTATTTGAATAGCTACAGAGTGTTTTGATTTGATTTAATTTTTGTCAAAGAGCAGTAAAAACTATGTGATACCTACGGGAGAAAAGTATAATCTGCGCTCGATTTCTTGAGCTTTAAATCTCTTACTCACACTTTACTACCCATATTTATATAATAAATGTAGCAACAAAGCGAGGTTAACAACATTTAAAAAACTAAAATCTTTGTTCTGGGTTATAGAAAACGACACATAGTACATCAGTACTACACACAACTCCTAACTTCCTAGAACTAACTGAACGTAAACGCATTTCATCACTTTTCTCTGCCAGACTGTACACCAATAATCCATTATTACTAAATTAATTGTAACTTACCCGTTTGAACTACATTCTCTGCGGTTTGAATTGTGAAGAAGAGAGGCCTACACGATTTACATTTAATATTGTGATATTAACAAATTAAACATTCCCGTTTTGACCTTCCCTTTTTTGCACGAATTTGTAATTGTGAATCATTATGTAATATATTATAAGGAAAAAAGTATTGGAATCACCTCAACAATAGAATATCGAATTTTTGGTTGTAAACGCCTGGTTTAATATTCATTTGTGCTGTAACTCTGCACGTACGTTCGGATTGATATGTGTTAATGCATTTCCAAAGATGATTGAGATTGATGGAAGTAGAGAGAAGAAACATACAAGTTTGTGCTGAAAAATCGGGATGTATTCGTGGATAGATGGACAGAAAGTATTATCTCTGAGTGGGTGAATGGATGTGTCACGCTATAACAGAGATTAGATTTTCAGCTGAAACTCGGCAAATACGCAAGGAGTAAGCTCTAGTTGTGTCATGCCGAGATTATTAAGGTATTTTAGCTTTTAGTGATACTTTACACGAAGCCCCTGTAACATTCTCAAAATTTTCTGAAAAAGGCTAAGAAAAATTGCTCGAATAGAAGAATAATATTAATATATCAATTCTTCATAATGGTTTGTTTCCGTCTCAATACTGGGTTCATCGTACTATACGCAATAATACGATTTTTTATTATTACATATATAATACGTATATTTATATTTTATTATTACTAATATAATGTTTTAAAGTTCATCCAATGACTTTTCAATATTTTTATATTGTCTTAATGTTGTGCTAACATTCAAATTATAATTTTTATCATCCCTCCTCTAACTAATTAGCTTCAAGAGATAAATGGTTCAACATACTTCGTAACATTTTCTGCTATCTCATTCTCTTCCGTAATGGCTAGAGGAGTGAGAATATTATTTTTTAGCACATTAGGAATGTTTGTCATTCCTATTAACAAGACAGTCTTGGAGATCCAAGAATCTCATCCTCACTAACTGGAGAACTACAGTACTGATGCCAGTTGTTCTCCTTTGCGTCCACAGATGGCGGGCACACGGTTGACGCAGGAGATTTTTTAGTTGTGCCATATTTGCATGTTGTGTCGTATTTACGTATGATTGTCAATCTGCCTGAACTTGAGTGGCTTTCATATTACTAGAACTTATTTGTTAGCAAAGCGGTCTCGTTTACGTTTCACTTCTATTTAAGGGAAAACAACATTTTTAGTACGGTTATAAAAAATAATCGAGAAACCTCTGATTTTTGTGGCATGTGTGAATTGACAGTGCAAAAAGAAAAATCTTAACTGCTCATTTACCTCAAGGTATAAGAACTTAAGCCAAAAGTTGTCAATCTATACTACTTACATAGTATACAGAAAAAATTGTAATACTCAAAAAAATGCCGCTTTTCAACAAAAAACTCTTTTTGTACGTCTATGATACCGAAGAAGTGGATAATTCTCGTTCTACTATCCAAAAAATAGCTTTCTCTAATACGTGGTGTAGTCAAATTGCATGTTTTGTGCGTCCTTGACTCCGAAAAAACTGTTTTTGGCACTCCGTCCGTCCGTCCGTCCGTCCATGAACGCTAGTCTAAATCATTTACAGACTTTTCACCAAAAGTAATATTTTTCAGCCGATTTTTTTGATGTCGTTAACACTCAAATTCAAAATGCGTAGAACAATTTTGGGGCATTCTTTACATGACGTCCCAACGACATTGATGAATGTGTATTACGAGTTAGAAAGGGCAGTTTTGAAGAATATTACAATCATATATTTATTTATAATTTAATAATAATAATAACAATAATAATAATAATAATAATGATAATAATAATAATATATTTCGATCCATTTATGCATTTGGTTCTGTTAGCGCCATTAGAAGAGCGGAGAACTTGCTAACCAAGCTCCGTGAAAGCGTAGGCTTCTGCTGGAGGCGGGAGCCAGTATTTACTTGGCTATCCGGGAGACGCCGCATCCAGGGCACCTGTGCCCTGACGCGGCGTCTCCCCCCACCTCGGACGCCAAGTGAAAGGATGTTTGTCTGGTAATCTCGACTAGTAACGGCGTTGAGCTCCTGCCCGGTAAGGGTAAAAGGCAACGACTTACACCTTGATTAGACGTATGACTGGCAGTTCAATGTCAAAAAGACTTGCAAAGTTCACACAAATTTCAAATGTATGGGTACAATGAATGTGTACAAACATCCAGTGATTAAATCGCTGATTGTTTAGTTATTATGCGCTAGTGGTCGCCCCTGTTGCAAACACCATCCCTTGTGTTATCATAAAGTATACAATTTTATTCAAGGCTGAAATACACTTCTAACAGGGTTGATGGAAATAATTTCACGTACTTTAATATATTTCACGGTTCATTGTGTTAGGAGATTTTCAAGTGATAGCTAAATAGAGAGTGAGATAGTAATTGTAAATTATAATATCATGTGGCCTTCACCAATAATACGAAAATGTACGTGCTGTTGTAATATTACTGCCCTTTTAATCATTAAAATACAGCACCTACTCATATTTTTAAAAAAACTGGGCATAATCTGGTTTAATAATCTATTTTTGAAGAATAGACTTTCTTAAGAGAAGACTGTCTTCAATATTATAGCTGTTCAGATTTCAAATATTGTTAATATTTTGCAATTTTCGGTAATTGAGAGGTTTCAATGAAAATCGCACAATTTTAATAATCGTATGTAGCTCTTTTAAGTCATAAAAAATTTAGTTGTAATTGAAAACATGTCAAAATGTATGGACTTCCGTAAAGTACTCCCAAAATAATAAAAGTTCCGAATCAAATTCGAGGCTCGCGACATTAGCCAGATCGATGGACGATGATCAATTTCGTAGAAAATCCTAGGTTAGGTGTAGGAGCTAGCGTTGTTCACAGACCCACGAACAGACCTTTTTTCGGAAACAGCTTTATTCGGGGGGGGGGAATGTGGATTCTGGATACACTGTCTATTCGAGAAATAAATTTGCAGTTCATTGGAGTACGATATCCGCTTTTTCGGTATCAGAATCCCTGAAAAAGAGTTTTGTGGCGAAAAATTGCCAATATTTCTGGAACATTACAATACTTTATTCTCTACTACTTAGAGAATACTAGAATGTAAAAATTAATAAAACGAGTGATTTCGCATTTTAATTATTTTGCCATTTTAGTCCAGACATATTTGTCAATCATTCCAGAATTCATTTTAAAAAAGATTTACGGGTTGTTTAGTTTTGTTTTATAAGTAATGCTATTCAGCAACTAAGGTATTTTAAATATATTTTGATTGATGGCACCGAGCTTAAATTCAAACTATTTGTAAAACCATTAGAAAACTTGTAGAAATCTTAAGAAAATCGTTGTGATGAATAGATTTTGACCTGATTATCAATTAAAATATTAATATTTGAAGATTTAAAAAAATGCAGTGTTTGTCCTGAATAGATTTACTGCGAAAATCTATTTTTTATTAATTTTTTAAAAAATACCTCTTAAGGTTTTTTTTGGAACCGCCTATATATTATATGGTAAATGCAGTTCGAGCATGTGCTATTCAAAGAATCTATTCGTCTTGTTTTAGACGGTGAACTCGCAAAGCTTGGTGGCGAGTGAACATGTGTATACGAAGAGTTATGTGACCGCAGGCAAAGTAGTATTTGCCTTCCGTGACCTTGGTGGAGTTGGCGATGTTTCGGCCGTCATCCAGACGGGTACACACGGGAGAAGTTCACAATATGAAACTTTGGCAACATTGTTCAGGCGCAGCACCTCCCGGAGAATCAAAACGTTAGTGTACACGTGCTCTTTTAGATATAATTACGTAATAACTTATACCTACCTCCAGAGTTTACGCCAAGTACTTCATTAAGTTTGCTTATCTCTCAGTACTAGTCGACTAAAGGTTCACACGAGATATCGTGAAAAGGAAAGTTTAAATGGGGATAAATATTCCATTATGCCTTATTATATCCAATATACATCATGAAGTACACAGTTTGAACAATTATTTTAAATATTGTCATTCTTTATCTTATATGAACCCTCAATCGCAATGATTGAGGGAATGACATGACTCACCGAATTGCGGTTAACTGAAATTAGTTTCATTCTTCATGGCCATATTTTCACGATACAATGACTTGATCCTCTTCAGCAAATTACACTAGCCTCTCCAATATTTGAATATTATTTTGCGCGCCAAAAGAAAAAATAATTTTTCGACATCGCCAATTCGGAAGACACCCTGAATGAAGAAGTCGTTCTTGACATGTGGCAACACTGACGCTGAAAACTCAGTTCCAGGCGGTGGTGTCCACAGAACCTAAACACTTGAAGCATTCC
>BOPP01000119.1:636669-652520 GCA_017312745.1 Gryllus bimaculatus
TCATCATCATCATCATCATCTATCATCATCATTCGATTATTATTATAATATATTATTATCATTATATATTTCTATATTTTATCTATGTTCCTCCAAACCGCCTGACGGACAAGACCTAGCGCCGAGTTGCTCGTGCAGTTATCATGACTGAGTGCAAGTCTATCAGCCCAGGCGATCGATAACCGCTGTGAATAGGCCCTAGTCAACGATCGTTTTGCCCGCATGTGGGCAAAACTTGACCAATACAAAGAAATTAGACTAGTTTAATAGTGCACCCTCACAGAGACACCCAAAATCAAGTTGCTTATAGTCGTGTTCATAACAGAACTAAAAAAATTGTTTTTTAAAAACACAGGACAAAAATTGCTACAAAATAATACGATAAAGGGCTTCAAAATGTTAACCAGAAAGAAGATTCACTAGGAAACACATCAGCAGATCCATCCGAAACTTACTATTAATAAATGATGGAAACTGGTGAATTATACACAAGACAAGCTTAATTCACAATTCTCATACAAGAAAACCAAAATAGCAGATCTTCAACAACCCGTAATCAACATCTCTTTACATCAAAATCATATTTCTCAAGAACAATCTTAAACAAATTTTTAAACACAAAATTCAAATTCTACAAACAACAGCTTCATCATTCACCGGGATTGATGCAATACAAACAGCCAAAGAGAAACAACGGCACATTTTCCTCAAAGTATAACGTTTGAACGTCGCACAATCACTGGAAACCTCATCTGCACCCGAAGAGAAGTGAAGCGAGCCTACAAAATCAAATACATGATCTCACCAGACAACAAGCGCACAGCAAGCCACAAAAAGAAAAAGAGAACTCACAAAATAAGTAAACTATAGTAACGCCAAGCGTAGAATGCTGATCAATTGTCAAGTAAAGACATTACCTCAATAAATAAAGATACTCATTATTTAGAAAATCTGTAGGACAACAGAGGAAATGTAAATAACCAATGAACCTCAATTAGAAAAAAAATGTAAAAAAAAATTCCTCCAATTTGCCTCAGAAACGCAGAAATATAACTCTTCTAACAAAAGACCTAAAAGAACTAATAGGAAACGGCCTTTACCACTCAAAACCACAGGAATTCAAGTAAAAATATTAATGAAAAAGACCTTTTCAGAAATACCGAAAAGTCAGAAAATATGTGAAGGAAAAAAAGTTCCCTACTAAACATACGTGTACCAACTGAAAAAAACGTTATCCATAGTAATTAAAAATTACCCATAATATTCACCGAAAAGAAATTTACCAACAAAAATTAGAAAGTCTAAAACCTATCCCCAATAAAAAAAAGTAACTAGATAACTAACAAAACAATTACCATTCCAAAAGTATAGCCGTATTATAAAACATCAAAACTCACTGAAGGAAAATGAAATATTTAAAACAGACAAATTACTTCACTTATTGTAAAAGTAGAAAATAAGAAGGAAACCACAAGCCCCCCTCAAATGCTTTTATAAAAAATGCTTTCACTTAGGACACAAAAAAAATAGTTGGCACAAGGCCCCCAATCGTGGCTACTTGCGGAACCATCATGGACAAAAGTCTGTAAATTATTACAATCCACAAACACACCACCCCCAATTTTACCTCTATTGCTTAAAGAAAATTCATATGGCAGCTTCTAATCAATGCAATACTTTCCAAAAAGAAATAGAGAATCCAACAATCAAACCAATAATTAAATACCCACAATTTTCCCAAGGCTCTACAATTCACATCAAAATATTGAAAACCAAATTCACTCTCAAACATTCCCACAACAAACAAACATAAATCAAATCCCCACTACAAATCCACAATTGGCCCTTAATAACAGTCAAAAGTAATTACAACTTCACCCACTTATGCACCCAAAACATTACACAAAAATACCATACAAGACAAATATCAAACAAATTATAATTGCAGATGTGTTACCAACAATATTTAACCAAAATAACAGCTTATAATAATTCCACAATCAGATACAAAAAAACATGTGTATCAAATCAAAATCTCAAATATAATAAGAGAAATGAATAAAACCAGCCCAACACTAAAATCAATAACACCTGCCAAAAACTGGAAATGCAAATGGCCTACCAAAATTAATAAAAAAAAATACATTTATTCAATTCCTTGAAAAAAAAACACTCAATAACAACCTTGCATGCATAACAAAAACACACCTGCACCAGGATCAACCTTTTCAAAAATCCCTGATATAACTGGTTCAAGGAGAAGACAAATATGTCAACCATGCAGCAGGGAGAGTAGCAATACTAATAAAAAGAAAATAGACCACTCATAATTTCTATTCCAAAATCGAACAACCTAGAGCTAATAGCAGTTTAAAAATAACTTTAAAAAAGAATTATTTTTAAATATCATTAACCAGCAAAAACCACCTAAAAAAAACAAATCAATATAAATATGGAATTAAAGCTAATATAACAAAATACAAACCTACAACCTTTAATGGAGATCTAAACAGCAAAAAACATATCAATTGGGGTTGTAAAGGAATACACCAATGGGAGAAAGTTGCCTAAAATCCCATCATCAACATACACTGCAAATCATACTCCCAACCAAACCCTACTCATTACCCCAAAAACTTAATGCTGAACCAGATATCCTGACTATTACCATTCTAAAAAATCTTAAAACACACCTCTATGCCTCAGTGTTAACCTGAATTAGACTCTACCACGTCCTGTTATTTCTCACTTTCTATTATGAAAACTACATTGAAACTGAGTTGTCATTGCTTAAACACAAAAAAAACCATAAATTGAGTTAAATTTCAAACAAACACGATAATTTTCACTTCCCCACAAAACCGATTCATGAAAAACAAAAGAAAAAATTGTATTGCATAGATTTACCTTCACTAAAAATCATACAAAAAAGCAGCAAAAGTAAGCAAATACTAATCTCAAATTTTATAAACCAAATATACACCAACATTACAATACTATCGGCATTGAAAAATTAATTCAAAAGAAACACAAGAATACGTAGGCAATGCAGCAATATAGAAGCCCCAACTTGAAAAAAAAAATACTAAAATTAAACTAACACACCAAGTAAACTAGTTTTTTAACGAGGCATCAAAATCCATCAATATAAAAATTACATTAAAAAAATTAAATCCTAAAAGACAGCATTATGCAGGTTACAAAACAGAATTGAAAGAACCAACACCAATTATACCAGAACAAAGAAGAAATTAGAAAATAAAACAGCCTCAACAACAAAGAAAAATGGTGATAATACTAGCAGAAACATTTCCAAGAAACATTTACTCTAAATACAACCGACAAACATTAACAATTTAAACCATATCAAATAACTGTTGGAAGTAACAACAGTCCCACACCCGGTAAAATATAATATCAACCAAAATTGAAAAACATACCACAACGATCAAACAGCTACCTAAGAAAAAAAAACAGCTGGAATTGACCAAAACCAACCAAATTTTTAACAAAAACTAAATCAAAACAGCAATACATTCTAACTGCAATATTCAATTCAAATATTAAGAACGGCGTCTTATCCCAAAAAACAATGGAAACACTCTATATAATACCCCAATTCAAAAACCAAGCAAAACCCAAACACTACAGAAAACTATTAGGTGACCTATAAGCCCTAATCCCCTATTTTAGCCAAAGTAATGGAAAAACTAATTTTAAAAAGACTTCTGAAATATTTTAAATGGAATACAATACATTAACCACCTTTCCATTTGGATTTCAAAAGAAGCACCGACAACACATCAACCTTCTGAATCACAGAATTAAATATAAAAAAAACTTCACAAAAAAAAAGCAACACCACTGCAGTAATTTTTAATGAACCAGCATTTGACAGAGTTTGGCGACGAATGTGTTAATATTTAAATTAAATAACAAAGAACCCGGATACCCATAACTTCGGTTAAAAATAATAAAAAGCTTATTCCTAAAAGAAAGAGTTATTTTCAGAAGAAAAATTCAAACCGGAGCTTACAACAAAAAGAAATACAGCGAGAAGTACCACAAGGCAGGGCCCATTTTATCTGCAACATTTTGCAATATATTCACAGCAAATTTCCCGACTACTCAAAACACAACCAATTTAGCATTAATTTGCTGATGCGATCAGTGCAATTACTTTAATTTCTAACAAGTGTCAAAAAAACAGCCAACAAAAAAAAGTACCAAGAGGAACTGGAAACAAAGAGCTAACACAATGGCAAGACAAAGGAAGATAATAACTAAACCCAAACAAATGTCTAGCAAAAATATTCACACTATGCCCAATAAACGATTACTCTTAAACCCCTAAAACAGCTTAACAAAACTCTGGAATGTTACCAAAAAAAGAAACCTATTAAATATCTAGGAAAATAAATGCGACACCAGAACCAACATGGACAAACCATATAAATGGACAAAATCACCCAAGCAAAATAAGAAACTTCATAATTGTATCCCATTAATTAACAGAAAAACCGTTCTCAAAACAGAATGTACACTTTATACCTGTACAGAGCCAATATTCTCCCCAATATAATGTATCCATACCCAATAGGTACAACACATATGCGACTTAATATTAAGAAAATACAAACATTTCAAAGACGATCTACGTATAGCCCGTAAAACCCCCCTGTTCATTAGAAACCAATATCAATTACACTCAAATTTTAAAAACCAGAACTATAAATCACATACTGCTCAAACCGCACATTTCCTTTTTCACATCTCTGCATAATATACCAACAACTGACCACTACAACCCGGTTCATCACCAACAACATCCCGAATCAAAAACAGATTTTCATAATGCATAAATATATTTAATTACAATTTGCTGACCCCCCTTAAATCCTTCAGATTAGAATAAAACAAATATAAAAAATAATCAACCAAACCTTACTTTGTTAAAACATCAAACAATTAAAGAGTAAACCTGTGTGGTTTCCCTTATTTCTATTAGCCTAAAAATTGATGTATTTTTTATGAATGTATACTTGTTTAAAATGTTCACTGAAATGAAAGTATTCTCTGTCTTATTTATTGGTAGACATGTATTTTAAGTTGTAATTCGTATGAAAACAACCCTGTAAACAGTTATGCTGTCTGTGGAAATAAATAAATAAATAAATAAACACAAATAAACACAATGATCTATTTGATTTATTTTCATCATTTCTGTTTGTTATTGTCAGAGAAAATTCAGTAATAAGAGGGCAAGATCGAACTGAACATTTATTAACTAAAATCATTGCCTAATTTAAATATTGCAATACCAGGAAATGGATCTACGAGCAAATTTTTGCAGGATTGCTTTGACAAAAGATCGAGGAAATCGGTACCTTTCTTCTCCTTCCAAAATCTTCCTGTTGTTGCTGCAGTTTTGCAATTGATGAGGATGCTCATCACGTGTTGAAAACAGGTTGGAAAATTAATCAATTCAAATAAAACAAACCATGAACTTCTTAATATCAATGAAAACCAAATTTACAAAAGTGCACTCAATAAAAGAAAATTATACAACAAACATGAACAACACAATTATTCAAAATTTGATCCCACACAATGATCTTTTTTAAAAATTCCTCATGACGTAGGGGAGAACAGTTAGCACCATATGACGTTTACACTCCAATTAAAAATGACTGAATGTATCATATCTTACACCATGTCTTATTAAACAAACCATTTAAAAAATAGTACACAAGTATTCGTAAAAACTACTCACTGGTAAAAATACGTAAAAGAATCCAAATGAAAATTGCCAAAAGTCAATTAAATTAGAAATTTTTTGTTAGGATTTGAAAATTTGCAGGCACAGAACGTGAGGCCTCTTCATTGCAGTAGAACGCAGACAGTGACGTATTATATATTACTTGGACTGTATAATAGCAAGATTCAAGATGCGCACCACTTTCGCAGATGCACCAAGGAGCAACACCCGCATAATATAAATTTTTTATGGAATGACACCAGAGAATGAAGTTCCAAAGAATCGGGGACGCCTGTTATCAGCACAATATTGTACGGATAGTGTTAGAAATTCAGAAGAAAGTACGATTGTTTAGTTTGTTCTACGTTCCGGGTCAGACTCATACAGGTCAGACTCATTGTTGTGTGAAAGAGAGTCTATTTCATCTTTTTCGTGGGAAAGATGATCAATTATTCTGGATGAGAATGATCAACATAACATGCGCCAAAGTACATCAGGACCAAGCCAGCAGCTCCGATCGGTTCTCAATAACCATTTAAGCAGCATTCGCGCTTTAAAGTGGAGTGTCTGAGTTGCAGGAGATAATTATCAACATGATAACGCCCGTCCCGTATTCAGCTCGTGCAATTATAAAACAACCAACGACGACGCTCCAAGTGCTTTTTCATAACTGCAATACTTGCCCAGATTTGATTACCGCCACATTACCACTATTCTTTGTCCATTAATGAACTACTAGGAGGTAGAAGTTTAAGCATAATGAAAGACGTCTAAATGCCGACGACTCACCAAACAAACGTTATCTTACGCGTAAGCGAAACTCCTTTCTATCGATTAAAGTAATCAGTTGAATGTGCAAGACTATGTAGAAAAATAATATACAAATAAACACTGCAGTAAAATAGTGGAAGAAATTTAATTGAGGTTTTCATTATGCTCCCTTGGAAATCCTACTTAATTATCCGTCTTGGTAAAGAGTTAATCTTGTCCCCGATTCATAATATGGTAGTGTAGTGAGTTGTTCGTTGACAATTAAATGAATAAACTATTATGAGCCGTCATTGCAGAAACAATGTTGTTATTATAGAGCACGTCGATGGCTAGCCATTCAATCATCAGTTATCTAGTACAAGAAAAAATATTAAAACCTCAGTAAAATTACATTAGAATAAATAGATTATAAAAATTTAAAAAATTTTTAGGAAAAATAAAATTAACATTTTATGAACTAAAAGAAAATGAGGGAGGGGTTTTAAATCTTTAATAGCACAAGAAACGAATGAAATTGAATTTGAATCATATGAAATTTTGAACAGAAAACATAAAAGTAAGTTGAGCCTATTCTCACCTGCTGCATGGAGCCACAAAAAACGACTACGCAGGCTCGCAGCCGAGGGTTAAGTACTGAGGGTGGAGGATTAACCTGGGTCGGTGCTGTGTCTACTGTGCGCCCGTGGAAGAGTCGTTGACGTTGGTGTTTAATAATAATTTTACTTATTACGGATTAATTGTTTTTTCTGTACTACATAACAGTATGATGAGGTAAGCCAATCGAAAGTTTTTGCCTCTTATTAAAAACAATACTGTTGTAATGAAGCTCATAAAATTCATCCCAGTCAAAGCAACAGACAGGACAAAAACTGTATATTCTCGATCCTTCCGTTGTCAACTCACGTCTTGGCTTTGTTGCCTTGCGACCACACTCTTCCTTTGTGCAAAAGCGAAATGGCCGGAAGGGGGGGGGCGGGGGGCGGGGGGGGGGGGGGGGGGGGGGGGGGGGGGGGCGGGGGGGGGGGGGGGGGGGGGGGGGGGGGGGGGGGGGGGGGGGGAGGGGGGTGGGGGGGGGGGGGGGGGGGGGCGGGGGGGGGGGGGGGGGGGGGGGTGGGGGGGGGGGAGGGGGGGGGGGGGGGGGGGGGGGGGGGGGGGGGGGGGGGGGGGGGGGGGGGGGGGGGGGGGGGCGGGGGGGGGGGGCCGGGGAGAGGGGGGGGGGGGGGGGGGGGGGGGGGGGGGTGGGGGGTGGGGGGGGGGGGGGGGGGGGGGGGGGGGGGGGGGGGGGGGGGGGGGGGGGGGGGGGGGAGCGGGGGGGGGGGGGGGGGGGGGGGGGGGGGGGGGGGGGGGGGGGGGGGGGGGGGGGGGGAGGGGGGGGGGGGGGGGGGGGGGAAGCGCACCAGATCCAAGATAGCAGCAGCATCGCCAAGATGGCGCCAGCCCAAACCCCCCCACGTCCATGCAGCCACAGCTGCAACCCACGACAGACCCACGGCGTCGGACGCAGGTGTGGCCCCCCCGTTGCCGCATCACGTACTCCTTCCACCACACCCCGTCTCCAGCGGCGCCTTCGCCGGGTCCGGCGGAAAACTGCTCGCTCAGCCGCCTCGCATTCTCTAAAATAGCTGTAAAAAAGATAAAAGTCTTTCAGTACAGTATACCTGCTCGCTCTTCCTGCAACTGCAATAACTGCTCACAAGCCAATATTGCTCTTTCTCTCTGAATCTGCCACAAATGTTAGTCAAAAAAGGCTGCAAAGCTCGTTGATCCTGCAGATGTTCTCAAAACCGTCTCTCATAATACGCCACATTGGCATGTTCTCCTCATTTGAACAAACGTTATCCTTTGTAGTGTGCGCCCCCCACTCACTCTCCTGTAGCTGTAATAAACATTAACGACCTGCCCGTTCCTTCTGTAGCGAAAAATCCCACAAGCGTCAAAGCTCGGTCCCTCATGCACAGACCACAGTGCGCGCTTGAGCCGTCCCACCTTGGTCGTTGAGCACGGCGTTGCAGTGCTTCGCGCAGGGAGTCGGCGTATGTCTAGAAGTGCAGCACGCGTGCCGCGCCTCCGCTCTCCCCACAGCCGCCCGTTCCTGGCGCTGGTCCGTTTTGAAGAAGGGCACCACCACGGCGGGCCACCGCCCCAATGCAGTGCCTCCTGTCCGTGCTGGCCAGCCCCTCCGTGAGAGACGATACGCCCGATTCTTGGACGTGGACCTAAAACAAAAACACGCAATGCAACACGATGATGAAACAGCCGGCGAATTAAGTTATAAAGTGTTGTTATATTTCTTATTATGGTATAATTAATTATTTATGCACTTGAATTAGTACAATATCATTTTTATTTCCTACGCTGACGATAATCATTCTTCCGCCCTAGATGCAACTACTGAACTGCGAAAAGCGACCTATGGCTTGCTTTGAGCGTTCCTCAGATTGCCGGTTGCCGTGCTATAATACCACCTACATACTCTCTAACTTTTTGCCACCCAGCCCACACCACACACCGCGGGCAGGCATGTTCTCGGCCCAAATTTTAGAAGAGTATGTTTTTTAAGAGAGCTTAGGTACGAAATAAGTTTTCCCCAGAGAGGAAATATGAGGATTCCATTCAACATGCGACCTAATGAATGCAATGAAAAAAAAAAAGCAACAATTGCTGCCTATGCGCGGAAATTGTAAAAGGTGGTCAAAAGCAATGTGTTGCGCCTGTGTTATTTTCATCCAGCAGTGCAGAGCAAGGTCACTCACGTGAGAACCTCCTGCTGCGCATCCAGGGCTTCCCCAAAGTTGCGTGGCATCCTCCAGGGCACCGGGTGCCGGGTTGACCTCCAGGGACACGCGCTCGCCACGCCCCCAGCACCTCAGTTAGAGCCTGCAGCTGCGCCGGGATCCTCCATCAGCAGCAGCGCACCGACCACAACACCGCCCTCCGCCCCCCCGTCAGAGGCGCCCAATGTCCCTACGGCGACAGATCCCGGTTTCGCTATGTATTACACAACTAGTACGCCTATTGTACCCGTATATGTATCACGTAAATAATGAAGCTTTCCTTTGACTGCTCCCCTAGGCGAAAAAAGTATTACTCAAGAATAAAACTCCCACCTCTGGGCACGTTCCCCTTCGGTTGACGGGCATCCCGCCGACTCCAGTTAGCGGGGCACAGCGGCGCCCCGTTGAGCTGAATGGCTGTTGACCATGCGAGCTGGTTTCGCTCGATGAGTTCGCTCAGAGGAAGCATAAATCTGCCCCAGGCCGTGCTCGCGCAGCCAAGGCTGTCAGTGGTTTCTTCGCCCCGAAACAGCTTCTCCCCCCAAAACAGCGTACAGCTTCCCCAACAGTTAGGGTGCCCTCCAATCGTCATTGGACTGAAGGGCAGTGCCAAGTCACGTACCTGGTGTGCGTTTGTCGCTTGCCCACGCCTCCTCGACGCAAAGCCCCCACCAGACACTCATCCCCATATGCTCCAACGTAGCGTCCTATATACCCTATGCCATATCCACGCCAAATCTCCACCACAAACCCACTCTATTGAAGCCCTCCGCGGAACGCCGGGCCACCCATTTCAGAACGGTCTCCAATCGCCTGCAGACAACTCAAGGTTGAACCACCAAACATCATCTAACCCAAACTATCCAATTTCCAAACCTAATGCGCTACGATCAACTAGTCTATGCATTAAATTGTATAATTTCAAGTATTCAGATAAATATTTCTTTCCAAAATCATTTTTTAAATATAATAATACTCCTTCAGCTAGGTAAATATTAAAGTAATTACACTAATTTAATAATATACGAACCTTCCCAAAAACACCTTGATGTTTATATTCTAATAAAGTAAACTACAAATCGTACCATTCGGAGTTCATATACCACAATAATTTATCATAGCTAACTCTTGTCTCTGTAATCGTCTCTCAATACGCCAAAAAAACTTGCCTTGTTATCTTAGTTCATTTTTTTTGCCAGAAAAAAAGTAAAATTTATGACTCTGCATAAACTACAATTTTTGTTTTTTTAAATAAACATTCAGCCCTGTCTAATCTTCTAAAATATTATTTTTGCAAACCATAATTAAAATTATTGCACCGACCATTAATAAAACAAATCAAAACTTACAAACTATTAGTATAACGATAACATTATTAATTATTTAAAATATTATATTATATAAACATTATTCAAAATTAAAAACCATATTAATAAAAAAAATCAAATTCGATTCTCCTTCATTCCCCTCCAAAATAATTTTTTCATTTAAAAAAAATCTATCACGACCCACGTGCAAACACTCAAAAACCCCCCTTCCACATCTCCATTTTGCCGTCCCACTATTCAAAATCAAGAATCTTCTTCATCATTCATCGACCAGGTGTAAACTGTCACTACATTGCCACTAACCCTTCAACTTTAAATCATAGTGCACCTTCACAGTGAAATGCCACCACATCTAACCTACCCCTCACAAATTAATTTTCAACACAGCCCACACCACAAAGGTCAAAAACAGTCAAAACAATCACAGTGCACAGACAAATTCCTATTACTCTCTCCTCCTTTTTTCGTCGGTCCGCTCACTCCCGCATTTAATTTTTCAAAAAATCAAAAGTTAAAACTACCTTTAAAACTTATCAACGCCGCACATTGCAAGAACCTTTTTTGTCGGGCTTCTGTTCTGAAAAGTATTCAACTAGCATAAGGACAATGCCACATTCTGAATTGTTCTACAATTAAGCTCTACCAAAAATTGAAAAAGAAATCCCATAACAAATTTCAAATTAACAAAAAAACAATAACATTGTAAGAAAAAAAAAACTTATTTTTAAACCAAAAAACATTTTGCCAAATATTCGAAAGTGAATTAAACACTTAAAACAAATAATTAATATTTATAAAAAATGAATACACTAATTTTTTCGAATATGAATATGTACAACACGTAAAAACGCATTACATAATTTGGAAAAAGGCATCATTTAATAATATATGATCTATTTTCTATTCTTAAATAAATCTTCTAAATAAAAAAAAAACCAATAATAAAAAAAAATTTGTAAAACTTTCAACGAACTCACCCGTTATTCAGAATGGCCCAAAACAAGCCGATTCCCAAAGAAAATGAAAAAACATTTATTATTTTAATAAAACACTAACGGAAAAAAAACTAAAAACTTGCTAATTCGTTATCCAAATTTAAAGAAATGTCCTAGACATTCGTTGAATACAAATTGGCTCATCCTAAATATTAGAAATGCACTTTTGTTCCACACACCGTTGACACCAGCGCAGCATTTGAAGACCGAAATCATCTCTCGCCCACTTTCGACAGCACCATTTAAAGCTCCACGGCCCCATTCATCTCTCTCCTCTCCTAAAATCCCAGTACCCACACTATCACAGAAAAATTCATCCCAAATCATATACCACCAAATAAAAAACATAAAAATCCGCTTCAATACTTTCTAGCTCTTACAATAACAATTCTTCCCAAAAAATCAAAATCTCCAGAAAATACCATTTGCCATGAGAACAACGACTTTTCAGAACCAAATATAGTAATTTTAGATTCATTCCTTCGCTTAATACAAAATTCTTCTCAAAATCCTGTTCTACCATAATCGATTACAATTGCTCACCTAAATAATTACACGAATCCGCCAGCATTAATTGGAATGCATTTTTAAAAATGAATCTTATCACCAAAAGATATTTTAACAGTCAAAAATGAATATACATCGTATTTTTTTAAACATTTCTCGGTCTCTCATGACCCTTTCTTACCTCCCAAACAACAGCCGATTAATTTCCCAGACTGAGCAATACCCTTCAATAATACTAACATTATAAGACGGTCGACCCCAATGGAGCACATTATCTTTAATCCTCGCGCTCACCTGTAAACCCACCCCTTGCAGCGCGCGACACCTCAAATGAATGCCTGCGCCGGGCGAAAATAAGAAAAGCCCCAAAGATCGCCTGTGCCGTACGCTCCAGTTTACCCCCGCTAACATTGCGACCCCAATACACACTGCCACGCCCTCTGACCCTGAGATCATCGCCAGAACATTACCCCACTAGAACGTTGAACCTGTAAACAAGGATCAGGTGAATATAACTTATTTTTACATCCACCACAACGTTTAAGTCATACATCCTAATTTCTCGACAGATCGGCCGAACCTCCATGGTTGAGGGATACTTAACAAAAGGGCGTGGTGCCCGGTTATTATCTAGACCCCTGGGTAAGGCTCCTAGGAACTTTTCCCCGTAATGCCAATAAATAAAAGCAGTTTTTGTGTCGTAATTGGAAAAAATACCCAAAAAAATAATTAAATAACCTACATTAATCCATCACGATAATTATCCCTTATTTTACTAAGTTTGCTCGTTCAATTAAAAAGTACCTTTTGATACCACGACATTTTTTTTTTTATTATTCAGACCAGCAAAAAATATAAACAACGGCAGATGTCTTCCGACCCTCGAGTAACGTGCCAGTATAATTGCCCATGGGGGAAAAGAAAAACATGAATTTCTATATTTTAAACCACAAACTTTTTAAGGATGCCTTGTGATTTTGAGGTTAATGGCAAATGGCCAAAAACCGGTATCGAAATTTGAAGTCTTTAATCAGACACATATCGTGATATTCATCGATCCTCGAATAAACTTCTCCTCACCTTTGCGAATTTCCTAATATTATCCGGCTAGGGCCTAAATTTAATATTAGTCATCCCAATTTTTTTTCTAAACCACCCAAACCGGGTACGCGTTGCACACTTTGGTTGGTTATGTTTCGAAAGCATGAGTACTACGGAGCCAACCTTAGGCCGTAAAATTTGTTCAGTGGTAAGCCAGGGCACGCCAAAGCAGTTTTAAAAATCAATTGGTCATAGTTGGTGTCTCATCTTCATTTGTGACGCAGTCAATCAGATGAATGAATGCATTCGTTCCAATGCCGCTAAAAATCGCTCGCGCCTCACCCTCAACCATTCGAATTGATTTTTTAGTTAAAATAATCTGAGAATACATTGTTATAGTTCGTCTTTTGTATGAGACCAAAATTTCAGAATAATATTTTGAAATGAGATATTTCATATTAATCTCCATTCCAATCACAGACAACCATTACAATAGTTCAGTCCAATTCTCTGAGAAAATCTTCCAGGCAGATGTATCATTAAGCAATGTAACTCTCTAGTTGTTGTCAGTTTGCCCCAGTTCTTCAAACAGAGCGCATGCTTAGATCTTGACATTTGAAAGCCCCAAAGGGTGGCCGTTTTTTTATTCGTCGCAGCCTGTTGTAGAGTAGATCTTGGAATTCACTGCAGTTATTTGCGGAAATCGCCAGACGTAGTTAAAATTCATCTCCTCCAAAAACATCTCGACGTCATAAATCTTTTAATGTTGGGGTAAGTTGCTGTCTAATGCGACTTATGCGTTTTTTTTAATTTATTTAATTTTTTGAGGTTTTTTATATTGTTCTTACAAATGATCAACATTCATGCCATAACTCCATTACATTAGTCTGTTCATGTATACTTCAATACATAGCTTGTCATTTCGCGTTTGTTTATGTCCAGAGTTGATTCTTTTGTGTTGACCCCGACTTTTATAGTGTGACTCACGTTTCATGTCCAAGTCCACACGGAATCCCTGTCGACGGAAAATAAAAAAGATCCTATGTCCTTCTCCTACTCTAAACTACCTGCCCTGGCCAATTCAGCTAAATCCCCGGTTCCAGCCGTTCTTGATTATAGTGAGTAAACTAACAACGACTTTCTTTATATATAGATGAGAATACATACCTAAGATAGTTATATTGTGGATCGTTAACCAAATTTTAATTCCCCTGTTGCTCAAATCGTAATGTTTCATAAAATACACATTTTCCTAAACCGACTTAAAGAAAGTCAATTTCAGCCACTTATAAGATTTCAACCTTTTGAAATGCTTTATATAAATACATTAATTCTCTAGATGCATGTAAACATCCCGTTTCAGCAAAACTTGTAAATCAAAGTACTCCCAAAATTCCACAAGTGGGATGGTCAAGATTCTAACTTACGGGACGTGTCCATATATTCTGACAAGAAACCTCATCAAAGGGCATAATGACTTTTAGCAGTAGATGCTCATGGTCTTCCAAATAAAGCCATGTAGTTTAACCCGGCTTTTAACTCATTCTGACAGTATACTTGTTGGATGCGGGCGCTAAATCTATGTGTTTAGCTCCTGCCCATGACAATGCATCTCTGTATCTCAGGATTGTAAGAATGCCTGCAAGGACTGTGGCGTCAATGGGGATGGTACCATCGTACTTCTCGCAGGTTTGAGAACCCGAGCGAATAACACCACTTCAAATCCAGAAAGACTCGTAGAAAAATTTTCAGATGCAGGTGTAGCTGGAACTGAATATTTTTGGTCATTACATACAACAAACTTCATAGCACTTTAACAAACCAAAAGTAATGTGGGTGGGGTGAAAGGGAATGCACTTCGTTTGAAGTAAATGACTTCAGATTAGAATCTTAAATACAAATTTTCCGGTACACAAAAACATTCACCAGGAACAGACCCTATGGAGACGACCGTTGAACTTTTGGAACTGAAGATTACCCGATATGCCAATTAATTTACTTGCCCGAAAACACATATAGAACATTAAAGAAGCATAGTATAGACATGTGAAATTCAATTTTAAATTCCAAACATATCTCCATATCTTTAAGAATATATTCGTACAAACTGTTCTTTCAATTTAGAATTAGTAAATTTCTATTCGCGCAGAAACCTTGATATTAAAAAAACCAAGCCTCTGCCCCAGGTAGAGTTACTTTTGTCTTTAGATTTCCTATAATCTCCGGAAAAAATCCCAAAAAAGAAAAAACATTTAAACCCCAATTTCGAATTTTGACTTTAATAAATACTTTACTTTTGAATCGTTCTGTACTGGCCTTATGTTTCAAAAAAAATGCGGGGCTTACCGGACTAATTCCAACTCCATTGGCGTTCCATAAACCACCCAATTTTTCCCTTCTTCCCTTTTTTTTTTGGTGTGTTGGGAGAACACATCAGCAGATCCATCGAACTATTAAATAATGATGGAAACTGTGAATTATACACAAGACAAGCTAATTCACAATTCTTACAAGAAAACCAAATAGCAGATCTTCAACAACCGTATCAACATCTCTTACATCAAAATCATATTCTCCAAGAACATCTTAACAAATTAGAACACCAAAATCAAATTCTACAACAACAGCTTCATCATTCACGGATTGATGCAACAAACAGCGCAGAAACAACGGCACA
>BOPP01000119.1:664428-679085 GCA_017312745.1 Gryllus bimaculatus
TAAATCGGTTCAGCCGTTCTTGAGTTATAAGTGGAGTAACTAACACGACTTTCTTTTATATATAGATTGAAATACATACCAAAGATAGTTTTATTGTGAGTTTGTAACAAATTTTAATTCCCTTTGCTCGAAATCGTAATTGTTTTTCAAAAATACACATTTTGTCAAACCAGTAAAGAAATCAATTTCAGGCCTACTTGATAGAGATTTCACCTTTTTTGAAATGTGTTATATAAAATACATTAATTTCTCAATGCCATTAAACATCCGTTTCAGCAAAACTGGTAAACAAAGTATTTCCGCAAAATCCACAAGGTGGGTCAAATTCGTAACTTACAGAGGCGGTTCCATAAGTTTCTGACGAAGATAACGCTCATCAAAGGGCATAACTTTTTAGCAGTAGATGCTCATGTCTTCCAAACTTGAAATGCTGTAAGTTTGAACCGGCTTTTAACTCAGTTTTGTTGACAGATACTTGTGTTGGAGGCGGCGCATGAAATCTCATGGTGTTTAGCTCCTGCATGACAATGCATCTCTGTTGATTGCTCAGATTGTAAAGAATGCCGTGAAGGACTGTGGCGTCAAGGAGTGGTACCATTCGTACTTCTCTCCAGTTTGAACACCCAGCGAAAACAACCACTTTTCAAATCTCAAGAAAGACTCGTAGAAGAAAATTTTCAGATGAGTGTAGGTGAATGAAGTATTTTTGGTCATTTTACCAACAAAACTTCATAGCACTTTAACAAAACCATAGAAATGTTAATAAAGAGAAGTGGCACTTGGTTTGAAGTAAATGATTCAGTTGAGAAGTTAAATAAATTTTCTCTTGTATCACAAATAGACATCAGTGAGACTAGACCCTTATGGAACGACCGTGGAACTTTTGGAACTAAATTACCGATATCAATTAATTTACTTTCGGAAAACACATAGAAACATTAAAAGAACATATTATATACAGTGTGAAATGTTAATTTTTAAATTCACATATTCCATATCTTTAATAATATATTCTACAAATGGTTCTTTCCAATTTAAATTAGTAATTTCTAGTTCGCGCAGAACCTGATATAAAACAAGCCTCTGCCCATGTAGAGGTACGTTGGTTTCTTTAGATTCCATGATCTCGGGAAAAATCCAAAAACATTAAACAATTTCGATTTTGACTTAAAAATACTGTACTTTTTGAGTCGTTCTGCCTATTTTCAAAATGCGCTTACCGACTGAATTCACTCATTGCGTCACACACGTCTGTGCGGTATACTACACTACTATGAAGACTATTATTGTTAAAATATTTAATTCATAGGAGTATTATAGGAGAAATTATTTGTAGTTTTTGAGCAATAAATGCTTCATTTGAAAAACCATTTTATCTGGGTTTTTTTCAGCAGCATTTTTGTTGTTGCAGGACTCTACTTTTTAACTAAAACAAAGGCCAATTTTAATGTACCCTAAGACATTTTTTCTTGTATGTTAAATCTTGTTTTAAATATTTGCGTATCTTTTTAATACGAACTTATTGCTGGACCTCCGAAAGAATACTATTTTCGAACTAATGAGATGCGCTTGAAGTGAAAGCGCAGCATAAAAGCTCCGATACTGCAGTTCATTCTTCTCTAGTTCCACTAGCACTTCTGGCAAATATCTTATCAAGGATGATATAGAATTCTTCACGGAATTGCTTAGTTCTTACACATGAAACACAGATTTCTGGCTAATTTAGTTACATATGAGAAAACACATTTCATTGTAAGGCTACGGTCTTTCAAAAACTGTAATACAAGACACTACATTGCAGTACAATACACTACACTATTACAACTACACTATTACGCATTGAGTATTTGTGCACTGAAATGAAGAACAACGGACCCTGAGATTCCCATAAGCAATGAAATACACTACGTGTTGACGACTGTGACGTCATCGTGGTGCGGGTGAACCACAGAAAAGGAATTTTTTGTCAAAATTTATTTTTTATTGTATACAATTTTTATATACAATAATTACACTCCTGAGGAACTAGCGTTGCACTCCCAGCCCTGCACTCCCTTAGCATCCCGCCCTAGCCAGACACAGACCCCAGCGGCTAACCTTAGCGCCATTCCTGGCCTCTCGTCCCGCGCCGAACAGCCACACCTCGCAGCCGAAGCTAACGATAACTCCTGGCGTATGACAAGTGCCTTTCGCACAGCGATTCGGTTCAAACTCGAATGCACCAGGCTCTTGTCTCTCCAGCCTCCTCGAGTGACAGATCTCCCTCGCCGGCTCATCTCATTACCAAACCCTGGGTCTGGTAGCAATATGGAGCCCAGATGTTCAAAGGCTGCTCTCAGCCATCATCTCCCCCTGCGTCAGTTGACCCCCTCGTTCCGAGACACGCCCCCCTCCCCCGAACCCTCGGGGAAGCCACGGAGCTTGGTGCCCAGACTCCTGCGGCCAAAGACTGCCCGGCCTCCTGACATGTAGGGTCTGGCGGACACAATGGCATGATGTTACATGACCTTGATGATCCCATGGCTTGCACATTGAAGTTTGTGAAAATGTTTGCGCAACTTACCATTAGCTCGACAACGTAGAGAAGGAAACTTGTGTTCCGGGAGAAGGAAATGCGGAGCCACGAACGAAGACAGCCGAGAGGAGTCGAGCTATCGAAGAGTGTGTGCTCTCCCGAGAAACAATTCATTTACATTGGTTAGGATTTTGAATCAGAAGTTTTATCCTTGAAACAGACGTTTTTCTGTGGAATTGTGACGCTTCGCTAAGCGTGTCCAAGTTGAGAACGAGTCGCGGGTCTTCGGCCCTCGCGTTAACATAAAACATTCTTGAGACTGTCCAACGCATTATATGCGAATACTCACTTTAAAAATCATCTGTAAAATAGAAAAATGGAATTTCTGACAAATGTCGAATTAAGTACAACAAAAGTCGAAGTACGATCGGCTTGTTCGACAACTCCGCAGGGCTCGCTGACCTGCACAATCGTATGAGAGAAGCTAATCACAAACTGTGTTCAGTGTACGTATCTGCCTTGCTATTAATTTTATATCTTAGTTAATGATATTTTCCGTACCATACAGTACTCTTTGCGAATACCAAGAATAAAAAGGCAGGGGGAAAAGTGCAAGAAAGTAGTCGAAGGAGCCGATACTTAAGTGGCAAATACAGCTCTACCCTTGGCCGTCGAAGTTATTTCATTACATGCTGACTAGGAGCTATTCAAGAGGAAATCTAAATGAACCTTTTTGAATGTTTATTGATATCTCACAAATATCAATTTCTTGTAACATATATTCTATACTATAATAAATTCCAAACAAACGTAGCAATTTTATAATAAATTGCAAAATAACATAATTAATAATAAAGTTATATAGCTTTACGTTTTTTGCCACAAGTATCGTTCTAACGCGCACCAAGACTACAGGACTACTAGTTCTGTACGTGTGTGATTTGTATGTGGGTTGAGCATAATATTATTTTCAGGCAGCATAATATTATTTTAATACAAGTTTAACAATACAAGATGTCTTTAGTGAAACCCCAACCCTATCAACTTCCGTTATCTCGAGTATCTGCCTTCCTACGTTTCTTATCACACTCCCTCTTATCTTGTAAGCGATTTATCTGCCGTCGCACATATATCTGTGTATTCGGAACCATATTTTTAAACCACATACTAGTAGTTAAATTTGAAAGACCCTTCCGACACGTTCCTAATCTCCTTTCGTGCGAATATTAATAAAATTGCAGCGACCTTAAATGTGTCAAATGAAAAGTTGATATTAGAAAAACGGCTGAAGACTGGGACATAGGAAGAACCAATAGTGGGCTCCAGCCTGTCACAACACTGAGACCACTCGCACATACATCTATACTGCACAAAATACCCTGCAAGTGAAAGGAGTACATGAGAAATAATATAATGACGCGACCTCGCCTACGATGACTACTGGTGCTTCTACAATAATTTGCGCAAAACATTGACATCTTCCAATCACACGTCGTCTTTTGAATGGCTTGGCTATTGGGCAACTTCTCTCAGGAAGAAATCCAGAGCTCCGACTATTATCGCAACGACCTGTGTTTTTACGCCACCTGTTTTGAGGTGTTTTTACGCTGGTCTCTATTTCTAAATTTGCATATTGTAGACGTTTCTCTGCCCCTGTGGTTACGATACTATGAGAGTACGGCACAACAACATTTACGAGTAGACACTACTTGCATCCACTTCCGAAATAAGAATGTTCTGTTTGTTTGCCGCTATCGTACGATCAATTTGGATACTTTGATCGTACAATATTTTACACACTACAACAATGTCACAGGTTATAATGATGGAACCACTTTAGAGCATGTTTAATTAAAAATCAATGTAAATACTTTGCCCTTTGCAAATTTCAGATACTAGATTCCTTCTATGGAAGGACTTTATATGCTCATCCTCAACGCATCGTTTCAACAGGCAAGCCGTTTTATTTGAAATGTTAATAACAATATTTTATTTTATCCATTTGTAATATTGTTATTCAAGTTCAAAACTATTGGCAAACAATACCATATGCTAAAAAAAGTTCATTAAGTACGACAGAAACTTGTCTAGGCAGTTAGTGTACTGAACACTGATACGAAGGTTTCGTATTAGCCATTCCTACAGGTAGCCGAGCTAATGCTAAATTGCGCAGACATTTTTCAAAGTTCAGGTATCAATTACACTTAACCGGTGCGCGAAAAATGCAGAAACCTAAATTGTAGGAAATGTATATTGTTTTTATAAATTAAAATAACAAACGATCAAAACTACACTACAATTTGCATACGTACTGACTGAATTAACAATCATTCTCGTGAGTCTGGCCGCGGAAGATTTCCTCATCACTTAAAAGTTGTCCGCATGTACGGTATCAATGACCTACAAAACAAAATTTTGTGCCGACAAATTGCCGTTTTTAGCTGGAAAATTATATAACTACGTATGTAGTATGCGAGAAATAAGAAGGGGAAATCACAAAAACATCTCTTTTCGGTGTAATTTAATAGTGAAAATTGCATTTAGAGGAGAATTCGTGCACAGCACCAGTTTGCGAACCACGTGACCGCAACAGGGGCACTTCGTTTCAAAAGCCAGACCAGACGTTGGCCATCATCTTTCACGGAGAGAGATGTGTTGAGATACATTTTGAAAGTGGTATAAAGTGACAATTTTCAAAGGGGACCAAACAAAAATACCACAATGAGGGTGTAATTCAAATAAAAGATTCAATATTTTTAAAAAAAATGTTTCATATATCAGCTTCAATGACTTGTCACGATGATAATTTTGACATTTAAAATTCCCGCTAATATTTTGACGTATACTGGTATCTGAAGCTCATTGGTTGAAATCGGATAGGATGCTCAAGAGCTCACCCACCACAATCCACTATGTTATCTTCTTAAATAATTCTTCATAACATCGATAATGACCTTGTTTATATTCTTATTATAAGTGATGTTTTTATTATGAATGAAATGTATAACAGGTAATATCAGAGAACGAAAATATCTGCGTGTAGAATTGTCAAGATATAATTAACTGATATAATAAAGATCATTTCACGAAACGAGTGGTAGATGTATCGACAATTCTCTCTGCACTAGTGGTACTTACAACTAGTCGGGCGACTTTTCTTGACGTCTGAGCTCCCCTGTGCTCAACCCAGACGCGGCAGGGTCTGGTGAAAACCTTCGTCTTACACAGAACGGCACGGCAAGATTATCAGGGCTGCCTACCGATGCTTTCGAATGAATTCAGTTCTCGCGTTTTCGCTTTTCTTTGAAGTGCCCTGTGTTTTATTTGCTATTTTATTCGACGATATTTTTCTTCTCTATTAGCTACACGATTCGGATTTTGGGCTATTCTTTCGTCTATAATATCCTGTTGTATTAAGAGCGAAAGAGGCGCGAATAGTAGCGTGGCGTACAGAAGACAAAATTTGATTGATTGATTAGTGATTCTGGATGTGCCAACTGCGAAAGTCATTAGGTCGCAAGTGTGATGCATATTTTATCGCGGGAGGAGCGGTGATCTTCTCCGCTGGATGGCGAGATCCGGCGCCGACCTGCGTCGGCTTGCGGGGGTTTTCCCGTCTCCCACGCGCGTGGCATCGCCTTAGCCGTCGCACGTTCTATGCTCCCGAGAGGTCTCCCAACATGTGTGGTAGTGTAGTGCATTTAGTTGTCACTCACCTTTCACGGAGGAGGCCATGGCTCGAATTCCAGACAATCTCATGTGAAATTTGTTCCAAGTAAATCAGTTCTGCTGCTTCACAAGGCTAGTCCAAACCCTGTGGTGTCCCTTACCTAGTGAAGTGAACCTACCTCGATCCTAATTCCTTCCCAATTCTGGTTGCTATGGAGTGACGCAGGAACAGTACTAGAAGGCGCGTACGCAGAGATGCTATCTGGCGGTCCATCTGACAACTGACTACGACGAGACGTGACGATTATATGACGATGGCTATAATTAATGGAGGTTTACTCCAAATGCGAAGCTCTCACCGACCCCCAAGGGGCTTGGATGATTTACAAGGAAACGTGTTGTCTCTATGTAAACGTCAAAAAAAAGTGTGTATTGGGTGAAGATACAAGGAAGAGGAAAGAAAGATTGCGTGCGGTCCGTGGCCCGTTTGTTAGGGTACAGCTCCGACTTTCGCCTGGTATCGATTGGATAAATCACAGAAATTCATCAGATAATCGGACGTTAGAATACCCCTCCAGACAGGTTGAATTCCACCCAACTATGGAGCTAGTGTCAAAAATCTTCCCTCCTTCAGGACTCGTAGAAACAAGAAAAACAAAAAAAAGACGTAGAAACGTAAGAAAAACAAAAAAAAAGCATTAAACGGCTATTTTTTTATTTGAAATCAAAATTATAACAAAAGATTACTAAAAATTTACAAGTTTTTAGATAATATATTTAACATTTTAAGAACTGAAAGAAAGAAAAGGGGGTGTTAAATCATTGAATACTACAAAAAAATTACGTTTTAATGTTTTTTTGTTTTTCTTCTTCTAAGCTATCGAAAGCTGCTATTTTAATAAATAATATTGTTGGCAATGACGACTCATGTAATTATTTCATTGTAAATGTCAACGTAAACTCACTACAATACCAATGAGCTACCTCCCCTGGTGCTCTTACCTCACGAATTTGATAGCTCTTGTCTGCGTCTACTGCAAAACAGGTCAGTAGTGTACTCACACGCGAAAGGTCGATACAAACTGGAAAAGTGCGGTAAAGTTGTAAGTCTTTCGGAACTTTCGAATGAGAAAATTGATTTATCGACACAAATAGGTACAAACTAAAGAACGGTAATTTTCGCGAACAAGAAACCAAAATGAGGCCATGACATGTGAATTTGATTCACAAAACAACTCTTAAATCTCTTATTTACATAATTTAAGTATAAAATGATAGAGCAGTTTTATGATATACGTTTTCAATATTGAATAATTATGCATATTGATGATATTCTTAATGACAAATGTAGCAAACGTTCATTGGTAAAGAAATACAATATCTCAAATAAAATTGACTTTCACAATAAGAAGAACGTGTAGCTGTCAATCTCGTAATAAGAAAGCGTTGAGTGCAGTGGGATGGCCTCTTCCCACCTTATATAATTTGACGTTGAGGAAACAACCCTCTACAACACCAACCTCGGCCCTCGTGCGCTCGCCACTCGGCTTGAAAAGGCTGTCCAAGTTCTCTGTAGAAACGAAAAATGTACGAAAATGTTGACAAATTTGGAAATTTTTAAAGTAATAGGCAGTATGTATCGGAAGCCAAAATTTACATCGTGGTATCAGAAGTGCATGTAAATTCAACGAAACAAATATGAGAGAATGTTTTGATATGTCACACCGCGGTATTCCCTTGTAAGTTCACTAAATACTCACGTCTTACAGCATCAATTGATAAGAAACCCAAACTAATTCAACCAGTGGATGACAGCGGAATCGCAGCCTTCTGATTGAGCAATTCCGGCAGGCTGAATTCAGTGTTGATATCAACACAATATCCATTAGTTCCTTTCCTGTTCTTAGAACGTGAATTTATAAAATAAACCACCCAATTAATTTCAAATTTAAGTTGAAAATGTTTGATAAACCACTCGTGCTGAGATGCAAAATATGCTCAACGCTTTCTGGATTATGTTCCATTGTTCTTTGTAATTGGAATTGGAATGTAGAATTGTGTTCTGATATTCTAAAGTAATACGAGCAAAATATTGATTAAAAAGTGTACACAAGTAAGAGAGCTTTTTTTATCAAGAGAATGAATCGCAACCTACAGGTAGGAGTGAGTTTTCTCTAATAAATACAGTAAACGATCGTTAGTATCAAAACAGGTATCGAGAAACTACTCTAAGAAAAGACCAAATTGACAGGTCGGAAAAAATTAAAATCATGTTGGTTGATGGCTTTGCATTAAGTTATATCGAATCCTTTTGAAAGTGAGCAAATTGCTTAAAGTAATCTCTCTATATTAAAGGTCACTTTATTTGCAAGTCATGTGGCAGAGGTTACACAAAACAAGTGGGCTTAATATCAGCCGCGAAGTTACTTGGTAAAAGGAGGTGTCATCAATAAAGAATGAACTTTTAATAAGCAAATACACTTCCTACATGATTGATATTCCATTACATTTCCTTGTTTTCCTCATTAGTAATATCCAAATGCGGTGACACAGGTATCATCAGATATTTTTTGAAAGTGTTTGAACTGCTAAAATATAACTTCTGCGGATTTTTATACTCCTTCCGTTACAAAATGGATGAAATAGAGCATATGTTAGCTGGAAAGATATCTTGCTGTTATCTCTTATTATTTTCGTTGTCTATAAAATGGGTTTGATTACCATTATGCATGTGAACTTCACATTGAATTATCAAGAAGTCGCAAAGATCGTAACCAAGAATTTCAATGTAGTGATTCAATTGCGTAAATACACTATACTTTGTAGTAAAATAAAACATTGATTTTTAAATCCTTTACACAACCTACCTTATAACCACGCTCAAAACAAAATATAATTATTTAAGCATTAAAATTCGTTTATTAGTCCAAACTTTCCTGTACAAGAATGTTCTTATTACCTCAGCGGAGTATTTACGAGAACATGCTTTTTTTCGTCTGTGGGAGGAATTCTGGGTAATAAGTTTCACCGTAGATTTTTGTTTCATCTTGGCCTCAACTTTGGTGCCAATTCTCTATCCTTTATAACCAATCCTGTTTAACGTTAGAGCCAATCTTGTCCTGATTGTGACGATCAACGAAGCAACTGATTTATGTTCAGCGTAAAGTTTCTTAATCAAAACAAATGTAAAATGGAATATTATAAGTCGTATTCAGCAAACTGAAAGAAGTACAATAATATCATGAAGTCCGTCAAATCACGTAGCTATAAAACATGATTAAACCATAAACTGAGTCTGCAATGGTAAATGCGGCTTCATTATATTCACATGCCCGGAGGATAGTGAAATGAATTCCTGCAATGATTGATAATAATAATTCTCGTGCGATGTTTATAGTTACTTTGTATAAGATTGTGATGAGTCATGTAACTGTAATTCCTGATGCAAGTAGAATAGCTGTATTTAGATGGGGAATTTGTATGGGATGGAAGGGCTTAATTCCTATTGATGATCATGTTGGCCTTGCGTACAAGAACAGACTTCGGGACAAGTTAGGTCGTGTACGTAGTTGAACGAAATCGTTCATAATCAGTCTCACTCAATCATTTACTCAGATTCTCACTCAAGGCACCATTCACCCTTGTCCTCATAGCCATTGATCTCACTCTGCTTCTGTGAGTCTGAGGAAAAATGTGAAAGCATTCTTGATTGAATGATACACAATAAACATTTGACGATTATATCCCTGTATCAGCTTACAGTCGTTTCTAGGATGCAATAGGCACTCACGTGTGTGTACGAGGAAATCCCTCCGTCAACAACCTCCCCGGGAGCTGAGCTCGTCACTCGTGCCAACGAACCAGCGAAGACAGAGAACGACAGTCCCTCCCTCGCGCTTTATATACGCGCGCTTATCTACACAATGAATCGCACACTTTTCTAAACATTATGAGAAGGTAACCCAGGCACTTTGCAATACGCACAAAAATAGCATTCTCACTGTTATCAGATACGCACCTCGGTTCTAATTGGTCGGTGATGACAGAAAGGTATTCACCATAGTGAAACATATTTTAAAAACAAAATCACTGTGTATCTTTTCTCTCTCTTTGTTTCTCTGTTCTCTCTCCCCTTATATTTTCGCTCTCTCCTTGCCTCTCCGCTCTCTCCTTGTCTCTCCGCTTTCTCTCCTCGTCTCTCTCCTTGTATCTCCACTTTCTTCCCTTATATCCCACCTCTCTCCGCTCTCTTTCTTCCCTCTCTTTCCCTCTACCCTCTCTCACACTATCCTCTTTCTCTGGTACCCTCTCTGACTCTCTTCTCTCACTCTCCTCTCTCTCTCTTTTCTCTCACTCCCCTCTTTCTCTGACTCTCCCCCCCCTCTCTCTCTCTCTCTCTCTCTCTCTCTCTCCGTCCTCTTGACGTTTAATCTTCCTTTTTCTGAATTAGTTTCGGTCTAATGCAGCTCAGTAACATCTCCGTTTCCTCCGTAACGTATATCTCCGGAATGTTCTAGGTTTCGAGTCCTAACGATAATTGCTTGTTCTAACGACATTAGCTATATAACTTTGTCAATTCCCCCTCTATATTATTAGCACAGCGGGGACAGGCAGGCAAGAAGGCCAGTAAACCAGATATATGAAATGTTACATGTAAATCGAACTGAATTTGGTAAGCCACCTTTTCTTATTGTAAATTGTTGTTAACAAATTACTTCTTCAAATAAAGTCAGGTATAATTTCTTGGAAGTCACTATAAGTTTTACAACAACACATACTTTCTCACATTATTTTCAATAGTTACATGGTAATGAAATATTGTAATATCTGCCATACTAAAAACTCCGTTATAACTTTATTATAAGTTTCAAGAAAAAATATGCAAAAAATAGTAATAATTCCGAAAATTTGACAGTGATCTTATTTGAAGATCTGTTTCTGAGGAACACATTTTATTGAGAAAAAAATCATAATATTTGTAGCCTTAGGAAGAAGCCAAAAAAATTGAATTTTTGGAATTTTCGAAAAATTATATTTTAACGAAAAGTAGACCTGAACCATTCCCTTAAGTAATCTTTACACTATCGGACGTCAAATTCGGCGCAATTTTTTTTAAATTTTGTAAATGTTCCAAAGACTTCATGTAAAGCATCCCACACAATTAAAATATCGATTTCATATTCGCCGCGTCTCCAGCCGGATTGATTGGGGGAGATAATTGTCTGAAATGTTTAGCCGCTAGTGTAGTTAACAGGCAGACGGTCGGACGTTTTGCCGTCAATAGATTTTTCGGTATCAAGGACTCATAAAACATGGATTCTGGTTACACTACGTATTACAGGATTTTTCTTCTTCTTTCAAGGATTAGGGTGATACCAGTTCTGGCCTCTCAGACCATCTTCTTCTTGGGCGACCTGAATCTTTTCTTCCCCGGGGTCTTCATTTCTTGGGTATCTTCCATCTAGGTGTTCTCTCAATTTCGTTTTATTTTCTTCTATACGAATGGTTAGTGAGAAGATTTTGAGTTCACTTCGTATGTCAGTATTTTTTATTCTATCGAGTCTAGTTCAGCCTTTAACAGATCTCAGGAAGTTCATTTCAACTACTTGTACTCTTGAAACATATTTCTTACGAGTAACCCATGATTCTGGGTCATAGAGAAGTGCAGATACTGTCATTATTTTGTATAATTTCATTTGAGTTTCTTTTCTAGTTTTATTTTTAGGTGTTTTTTAATACATCCACCCATATTTTAAGTCCTTTACGTCTAATAATTTTGTTTTTCTTGCCTAAGACTTCATAGGCTACATTTAGGATGCAATATTTTATGATCTTCCATTCATCCTCTATATCATCGCCCACAGGGTTTTGTTTAGTGTTTCTGTTAGCCTCTTTCATATAGATTTATTATACTGTTCTTCCGCGCGCAGCGATGGTGTAACGGTTAGAGTATCGGACTGTTTTGCCCAAATTGGCGGGTTCAAACCCGATCGAAACGCTGGATTTTTAAGGGCGAAATAATCCTTCGTACTTCTTCCTTCGGAGGGGAAGTAAAGCCGGCTGTCCCATTTTAGTATATTTACTTGCATATAAAAGATCCTCAAGCCTAAATGACGCCTCTGAGCTAAATTCATATCGCCTGTTTTTCGCCCAAGAAAGGAGTGTAGCGAAATTTGTGTGGTCAGACGGAAGAGCGGGCCTGATGGCCCGAGTCTCGCCACGTAAAATAAGGCATTAATTCAATTCTTCTAACTAGTATGTCTTGAACACTTTCTCATTTGGAGCTCTATTTCTGATATTCATATAATACCATTTTGCAAGTATGTCGATCTTGTCACTAGTATATAGTGATCTGAGTAAATATCAGCCCCTCTCAATACATGGGTAAATATCAGCCCCTCTGAAAACACTAGAGATATTTTTTGGTTTACAATAACATTGTCTATGCGTAACTGAAATCCTTTAGCTCTCCAAATATATTTATTAATCATTTTTTTTCTGAAGAAAGTGTTCGTGATATTGAGTTTGTTTGTGGTTGCTAAGTCTCTTAATCTTTTCCCATCTTCATTCACACGAGTTCACCCATTCATGTTCACACATGAATGTATTTATATAGATAAAATGCTAGAATAGTGTGATTTACAATTTCCTTTTCAAAACACATTTATACGCATAACTTTGTGACAATTTCTTTATGAAACCTATAACAGACATATCTACAACATGTTTGTTACAGGTTTAATTAAGAATATATTGAAAGAAAACGACACAAGTTCTCTAAAATTCAAAATTTATGACATGTTGATTTAAATCCATGAGTTAAGTCACGTACTTCTATCTTTTACACATGATTTGTATCAATTCTCATAACATTCTTTGTAACGACAGTGTTGGAACAATGTAAAAAACTATCCCTAACCTCCAACTATATGCACTGAACTCACACTCTTGACACTCTCATAGCAGTTCACAGTCCAGTCGATGTGTTTGGTGGAAGAATGCTATTCACAGTATACTACCTAGTTTTAAAACCTGTAAAAAAATCGTCTATTTCTGAACAGACAATTATGGATCTCAGTGGACCATGGGCAACACTACACACTATGGCATATCACTTGAAATCTAAAAGCACCACCAACCAATACTGAGAGATTACCAAAATTGACAGTATTGTAGAATGTATCATTTATGGGAATACATGCCACCTGCAGAATTACTCTTTTTCCAGCAGGTAGGGAGCCGCCTGTAATACAAAAAGAGGCGTTATTTAAATTCAAGATGTATAGTGTTGTCTCACCTTCATAAAACAAGGTTTCTGTACTCACCAGGTCATGCAAGGAAGTCGGAATGAATAGTAACTGCAACGTGTTAGATTATGCAAATCGAATAGAGATAAATGATTGAGCTAAAAATTTTTAGAGCCTTCTTATTACTACATATCATAAATGCTCAAAACATGTCACTTACACTTGTTTGCTGGCAAGCTTTGTCTAAATGCTCTGGGCGCTATATCTGGGCATTGTCAGGAAATTTTATTGGGCACTGCACTCCACTCAGCAGTTTTTTGCAGACTCAGCTGTTTCTGGTAAGATGTGCTCTATGCACACATACCTCCTCCTGTTCATCTCCTCCGTGGACAAGAAGCTAGTGTAAAGTTCTAAATTTCCATCAGCCATTTCATAAACCTATAATGAGATTTGTGATTTATAAATTGCTAAGTAATACAATACATATTCAATTTAGTGTTATTGCAAACAAAAATAATAGGACTAAAAATAATAGGACAAAAAATAAGGAGAACAATATTACAGTAATTAAAACGACATTGAAAATAACAATCCAAGTAGTATGAGACCGTTCTTAACAATCATGTAATATATTCATATCACTTACTTTGTAAGTCTTGTATTTTCCGTGTCTCTCATTCGGTTAATATGGTAATTGCGCCCAAATAACGCCCAAAATTAGGCATTTTCCTGCATAATCTGACCAGAAATTTGAAGCACAAACTGACGAACGTGGAACCGAAAAACGGTTATACAACGAATTTAAAATTCGGAGCCGTTGTGGTCAGTGTCGAGTATTCGTTCTGAACTATCGTCAGATAGCAGCACATTTGGAAAGTAGACATAATTTTTTATTGGTTTGCAAAAGTCGCTGTAGAGCGCTTCACCATGATTGGCAGTAATCAACGAGTTAGAGATACTATCTGTAACTCGTTGGCAGTAATGGCCGGCCTACCCTTAGTTCTCTCTGCCCCACCCACCACTATGCTGAAATGCGGAATTTACCCTCCTATGAAGTGGCTACCTCGTGCCCGGCCCCGCTGCTGCTTTCCGCTGCACTCTGAGAGCATGCGCTACCCATGGGGTGCGCTCCACGAATTTAAACGTAAAGCATCGAAGCAGATTACTGCAAATTAATTCTAGGAGTGTCTAGGTGCGCAGCAAATGCCGGAGTCTTAAGAGAGGTC
>BOPP01000119.1:679110-696843 GCA_017312745.1 Gryllus bimaculatus
GGTAGTATAGGAATTGGAAAGGTTTAAAAATGAAACCTATTAAACTCTGGATAAATTAGCAGAGAACAGGCTGACACATACCATAGGTGCCTTTAGAGCGCAATGGCAGGAAAGCGACCATCGCTACTGGGCGCACAAAAATAACGGCACTTGACCGCGCAGGTTGGGAGACGCTCTCCGGAAAATGTGGGAGATAGGGGGGAAACCCGTAAAAATAGAAACGGCTGATTTCCAATAGACTTGCGGATATTAAAAAAAGACAAGAGATCTTGGGCCAGCAACGGCTGAAAAACGTTCGCTGGGTAGCGTCAAATCCATGCGCAGTCCATTATGGGAGTTGCCGAAAGTTGCACATATTACTCTCGGAAGACCGCAAGAGGGGGAATACGCTTAGGTCAGGGTTGACGTGTGGGATGCAGCGTAGCACTAAAAGACGCAAAGTGGAATGGGCCATCTGTGTGCTTGCGGTGCATAGGCCAAGACTGGATCCAACATCCTCTTAATTTGCTGGCAACCGAAACATGGAGAAAAAAATGATGGGAAATGGGAAATTACTAACTTCCTAAACAGAAACGTAACGCTCGCCCAAAAACATTTTAGTGACAAAAGATCTAAAATTTATGAAAGAATTAGGAACAGTTTTTAGAAGTCCGACCATTAGGGAACTGAAATTAGGGAGTGGGAAAACAGCACTGTTAGCTTGAGCCGGAGCCTAGGATGGAGAGAAATAAATAAGTCCAATAACAGCTAACAATAGAGTTACGGTAATTTATTGTTAAGTAGTAAACAGTCAGTAAAACAGAAATAAGTATAAGTCGTAGTCAATTGTAAGATAACTGCCAATACAATAAATAAAATAAAAACTGGCATAGTAATAAGCACCATTAGCGGGTGAAAGGGGAAGGGCGGGATCGAAAAGTAAGGGCAGAGCCTGTTGATGCAGACGATCTTCTGTCGCGCCGTGTTGAGTTCAGAGTGCTGAGGAAAAGGCCAAGAGCATGAAGGAGGACGCGGGACGCCCGCGCCAGAAAGGAAAATAAAATAGCTAAAATAAAACGTCGGATAGATTTGAATGTACTCGGCTTTCTGACGGCAGTTTTTCCCCCTTCAGGGGTTTTTTCCTGAGCCGTACCCTTGTGTCTCTTTTTCCCGCCCGGCTTGAGCGATGGAGAAGACCATTGTTGGGGTGAAATACCAGAATTCGAAAGATTAGAACACGAAAGGATGTAGGTAATGTAAGGCTTAACGCCCTTCGGCCTAGCCACATAGCGATCAAGTAAATCTAATTCGTTTGTAATAATTACCTATAAATAAAATAAATAATTTAAACGTTGTCGGATGTTACTGGACGTATAGCATAAGTATCGAAATAAATGCAGATATGGACCACATGCGTTTTGGTTGAATGGTGTAATTATACTTTTTATAAGTTAAAGCTTCTATAAGTTATTAGTGGAAGGTGGTAGTAGGCCAGAAATTGCAATATGCTATATTACTGCCACTATTTCCCAAATAATGCGAGAAAGTATGTACCGTTGTCCACGTCTATTATATTTATTAATAATAAAGGAAACTCCGCTTATTTTATTTTCAAAAGCAAAAACTAAGAAAAAGTGAATAATTTATAATCTTAGAGTATATTTGTAATAATCGAACTACAATCTTTCTCACGTTTAAATAACCTTTATTGAATTTTGTTATGGTTAAACAAACATTTATACTTTTGTAGCATTAAAAAGGGCTATTCCACATTAATGATAAGGGGTTTGCAAGCCTTAATTTTAGAAACATGTTATCTTTTTACCGAAATTCATCGTTAGTGTCCACGAGATTAAACATTATGAAATGAAAGGTCCATGCATGTCTGAAAATGCCGGCGCACGCCAGTTTAAAGCACATACAGCTGACCTCGCAGAAAGAAGAAAATCGTTGGAGCGCAGTGGAGGTAGGGTGCCAAGATACGAGCTCATTCCGCAGTCTACTTACAAAAATGTCCCCAAATTACCTCCTCAGCATGAAATCATTTTCTCAACTTTGAAAACGAAAAAATTCTCCAAAAACTATAGACCAACGCATGACCTGACCCTCACGATTGTCATTGCTTTCTCCTAACTTCAAATATTAGAAAATCAAACCAAATCATCGTTTGTTCTTCCCCACTTTCGTCCCCATTCTTTCCCAAGCGAACGAAATAAATACCCTTTTGGGAACAAATTCTCCAATCTCTTGCAACCCTCGCGTGGAGGAAGACACGCGCATGTGTGGAGCGAATGGCTGTGACGCGTGGATCACGTTGAGTTACGTTGCTTCTCTTCATCCAAAAAAATTTTGCACCATTTCCCCCACCTTATGCTTTCGTTTACCTGCGCTCCGGAGGATTACTTGCCTGCTGTTGAATTATTTGCGGTGCGGCGTGTTATATGAAAGTGAAGAGCGACGAAAGGAAATACTCAGAATATCTGCGCGTTTTGCCGTGTAAGTAAGGAATGCTTCAATTGTTTAGGTCTGTGGACACCAATGCCCGGAACTGACGTTTTCAGTCCCGTCAGTGTCTTCTGCATCACTTATTCAATAACGAATCGTCTTCATTCCAGCGTATCTTCTGAATTGTAAATGCCGTGAAAATACTATTTCCTCGTTTGGATGGGCCAAAACAATATTCAAATACTTAAAAGGTTGCGTGTTTTAGCCTGCGAATTTGCTTACACGACGAGCAGGTCACTGACAAAAATGGCCGACTAGAACACGAACGCAAACCATTTCAGTGAGTTCAAGTGCAGAGACAGTGTAATGTGTGCATTAGAGTGTTCATTTAAGTTTCATAAAGAAATATCATTATTTATGTAACGGCTTAAAAATGTGTACTGAAAAACGTAATGAGAGTTTAATTGTATATTTAACATTTAAAATTCATTCTCTACAAAAAAATGCTTACGTCATTGCTGGACCTTGAATGCATAATCGGCTGCCGTGGTGCGGAGAAATATACCAAGTGGTGGGAAGAAGTGCCTCACATATATCATGGCGCAGACTCTCTGAAGGTGGGGTCAGCTTACAAAATGAGATAGGGCCGTCCCGTTATCTGTTCTCGTGAAGGAGACGCGTGTACCACTGGTGTGTCCGGGAGAAACCGCCGCCGATCCAACGTTCGATGATTCGGACGCGCACGCTGTGTTCCTCCTGCATATGGTCAGCTGATACGATCTAAACTTTGCAAACGATGTTTAGGTTGACGGCGTCTCCCGCTACGTGACTCCTGTCGAAGTAGCCTCGCTCTTCACGGTTATGCGAGTTCAGGCTGACCAAAACAGAACCGATTGAGTTCTTGAACAGCATTATACCGCAACTGCATAAACCATGTAGTGTAACACCAAAAGGCGAGAGTATTCCAAGGGGGGTTACTTTGTAACGACATGAAAAAAAATATTTTTTTCAAATAATTATATTTTATAATTACATTTGAATGTATTAATTACATACAATTGAATTAGTTGAACAGTCTAAAAAGAAAAAAAAGATCGATTATTTTGTATTACTCTTCGTCAAGAACTTTTTTCTTCTATAAAATAGTCCCAAGTAAGCCTCAGTGTTTTTATTAGTCTTCAAACTAAGTTACTATTATTTCTTCAAAATAATTTAAATAAGCTCAGTGTCTCCAATTAGAAATTTAAAAGTCTGTTATTGCATTAATAGTACTAATAGTAGTAATTCACAAATAAATAGTGTCGATTGCCCATTACGATCATCTCTGTAAGCTACCTTTTTCAAAGCATAGATCAAATAATGACAAAAAATAGCAGTAGGAATACTGACTAGTAGTCCGCCGCTCTAAAATGAAAAAAGAAAGCGTGAAATTACTCGTTATCTATTTTTAAGAAAATGTGATCGGATAATTCGTTTCTCTATTCTGGACTTCCAAACATTTTAACTAATGGAAGCCCTCTCACTATAGATCTTAACTAACACATTAAATATCATAAAAACACATATTAAAATCATAAAAAATAGCTGCCCATAACATCTTTATAATTCTTATAATCGTATAAGGTAATCGGCTTATCACAAAACATATCTACCTTAATCTCTCGATTGTAACTCTTTCGCCATCCTTTAGAAGTCACAGAACACTTCTTTATGTTCAATTTGCAAAAGATGATTTTCTCGTGCAACCACTTGAGATGCCACCTTTCCCCATATTTTTTTCTTATTTTTTGGAAACGGCCTCCTAGCCAAATGATTACTTCCATATCTAAAAAAGCGTAAGTTCATAAACCTGCTAACGATCATCTGGATTTCTCGCTTAGCACTAGTCGAAGGCGTGTTGACTGCAAGAAGTGTGAAGAAAAGCTCAATGGAATATTTTATCTTGCGAAAAACCCAATTATTTAGAAACTTTCCTCGCCCTCCTGACCTTGCAGAAACAAGTTTCTGGACCGCAGCCAAGAATATAGTTCACGGACGAATTGTATGCTATGTATTATTACAAAAATTTCATAATCATATTTTGTTTTCAAAAAAGATGTCTGATGATAATAATATGAGACTTCGCTTGCCGTCGCCAAAAATGTTACTTTCTCTCATTTAAAGGGAACTTATTGATGAAGATCTGCTAAGTAATAGAGTCCAAATAGCATAGTCATCTTGAATAGGAGTGTAACCGAAAAGCATTTGAAAAGTAATGAAATCTACAATCCTTCAGAGACAAGAAACTTGTTTTTGGGAGAAGTGATTTGTCATCAACGCAAATAATGATTGAACGGAAGATTATTTACATGCAAGTAATGACTTGCCCTGGCAACGTCTCTATTGACGTCATGAAATCTCGCTCCCACAAGGCAGTTTGCTTGTGAAGGTTGTTCACCCTTATCTGTCCCTTGTTAAGAGAAAAGACAAACATCACTAATCATTCTTGCAAGTAAACTTCACATGCTATTCTCGCGACTCGGGAGAGAATGAGGTGCGGCCAGAAAAAATCGTGACGGAGAATACAAAAACTATTATCCTCGAAGCCCACAGGAGCGAAAGTTAAAAATTATATTTCACTTAGCTTAACTTCTAATAATTTTTCTTTATTATTACCTCTTTACAATGGCTCATTATACGGATATACAAATACACAATGATTCTCTCAGTATACATGCAGGCTAACAGAAGAAAGATAGAAGTGAAAAACGGAAGTAAGCATTACTTGAGAAGACAATACAAATTGTTCAGTATCTCGATGCAATTCTTCTCTATTGCTTCTAATGATGAAATACAATTTATAAATAACTGTGCACATTTTGTCCTGGATAGAGACGCATGACTTTCTACCATAATAAATATGGTTTATAGTTTACAGTTTCATTGCATAACCTTTTAATTATGAAACATGGCACACTATATCAATTACAAACTTAGACGGTGCCTACAGAATGTCCCACAGACTTTCATAAAATTAGATTTCTTATTTTCTTTCGTCTCGGCTAGCTATTCGATCGTGCACATCTCTTGCCAGCTATTAAGGCCGCCAAACATTCTTAAAAAAATTCCCAATTCTTTGCCGTTCCTTATAGTAGAATTGAATTATTACTTTAAGAATATAAAGAAAAATAAAACTTCGTTCCTAGATGAAACTTTTCATTGAAAAAATGTGTGGCCGTTTTACGGACATGATGTCTTAAGCATACTCGTGAATGGCAAAATTTAAACCCTCTTTTCATTGAAAAAACTATTGAGTTTTCGAAAAAACGTCATATAAAAGTCATTTCAAAGCACTTAACTCACAAATACAAGAGTTGTTTTCAAAGATAAAGCGCTGAGAAGATATTTAAAAAATAACAATATATATTTTGTGAAAAAGAAAAGAAACAAGCGAAATAATTTAGTGCAATATTAAAAATTTCATTAGCACTATCTTTTGAAAACATTTGAAGGAAACAATTACAGGCAGTTGTTTAGAAAATGCGTTGAGCGTTTCTGAAAATACGAGAATTTTGTGCTCCTGTCACAAGAAAACGATCGAGCTATTCGAGGAATTTACCCTTAAATATTTTAAAGCACATGTTCTCCATAATTGCAATTAATGTAAAACAAATTACTGCTATGAAAATATTAACCGACGTGAGAACCAAATCAAAAAAAAGTTTTGTGTAAGTTTTGAAAAAAACAAAGGAAATAGCGAGTAATGAGTAATATGGTATGTATCTCTTCTTATAATTTACATTAGCACTAACTTATCCAAAAAATTAGAAAGAAAAATGTGAAGCGGTTTTGAAAAACAGCTTTCCTTGTGATTCTCTTGTAGTTTTTAAAATTCCAAAAAGAATTGCAAGGCAATATTGTGCGAAAGTTTACTAAAAGTACGAAAAAAACTGTACATGACCTTAATAGAAAAACTAATCTTTATGAAACAACAAGTTTCATTTTAAAGGAATCTATTTCAAGTTAACTAAATATACGTACGTATATTAATTGCATATACGTACGCTACTACATACCCTGAGAAGAACGTAAAAACCCGTTTGCTTGAAAAAACAAAACAACTATCTACAAACGAGAGAGCGAGTAGGTGTCTCACTTCTACACTTTCCCATCCCGCGCTCAAATATATCCACCATCTTTTATCCTGCGCAGAGAGAGTCTATATACGGGTATTAATATCTCTGCCCTAAAATTTAAGCCAAATCAGAACTGCACACAAGCTCGTACCCGATCAATTATCTGTTCCAGTGTATTTTATCTCTATCTCCTTTATGACCTAAGTCTGCCAGCGCACGATCACGACTTACACATTCCTTACGGTGTTCAACTCCCACACTCATAGCCACATACACTCCACTATACCCTTCTTATACAACGTCAGCATCATATCAACACCCATAACAGACGAGCGTAATAATTATTTTAACAAAAGCTTATGCAAGCCCCTCAGTCGAATTTACACACAATATTAATTATACAGTCGCGATCTCCATACACACTAAGAAACTAACGCCGCTTGTCGTTTATTGGAACGCAAAACTCTAAGAAAATGTTCAAAAATTGTATCAGGTTGAATTCTCTCCAGTTAACAATATTTCCGGCTGGCGAATGCACATTTTCCATACGCCCGCGTTTTCTATAATACGCCCTGAATTTTTATGTGATTGTCATCCGAAGATGTAAGTTTTCCCTAATCAACGATCAGTACTTTCTCCGAACAGACTGGACATCACGAGGCAACTGTTGACACACACCTTTATCCCAAACAGACTCCGTATAAGAGCGCATCGTAGCTTTACTCGCCTGTAACCCGTTCTCGGCATCTTGGTACTTCTCTTAAGTAAAATTTGATGCCAATTCGGTGAACACTTCCTACATGTCTTGCTGAAAATTCTATATGAATACCAACACCGATTCCATATTCTATAAAGCAAAGACTATACAAATGTTCGCGCCAGTGCATGTTAATTCCTTCAGCGCTCAGTGACACGTCTTCTAAAGAAAACGCATGACGAAATGTAAGATCTCTTGTGTGCTCCCAACAAAATGATTGCATGACCCCATGGCCATTCGCACAGACGCTCAATAAATGTATTTGCAAAAACTGATTCAAATTTGCAAACTATGTGAGCTATATTTAACGGCTGAAAAACGTTCGCTGGTAGCTCAAATCCATGCGAGTCCATTATGGGGTTGCGAAAGTTGCACATATACTCTCGGAAAGGACGCAAGAGGGGGATACGCTTGGTTCAGGGTTGACGGGTGGATGCAGCGTAGACTAAAGGACGCAAGTGGGAATGGCATCTGTGTGCTTTGCGGTGATAGGCAAGACTGGATCCACATCCTCTTAATTTGCTGTGCAACCGAAACATGGAGAAAAAAATGGATGGGAAATGGGAAATTACTAACTTCCTAAACAGAAACGTAACGCTCGCCCAAAAACATTTTAGTGACAAAAGATCTAAAATTTATGAAAGAATTAGGAACAGTTTTTAGAAGTCCGACCATTAGGGAACTGAAATTAGGGAGTGGGAAAACAGCACTGTTAGCTTGAGCCGGAGCCTAGGATGGAGAGAAATAAATAAGTCCAATAACAGCTAACAATAGAGTTACGGTAATTTATTGTTAAGTAGTAAACAGTCAGTAAAACAGAAATAAGTATAAGTCGTAGTCAATTGTAAGATAACTGCCAATACAATAAATAAAATAAAAACTGGCATAGTAATAAGCACCATTAGCGGGTGAAAGGGGAAGGGCGGGATCGAAAAGTAAGGGCAGAGCCTGTTGATGCAGACGATCTTCTGTCGCGCCGTGTTGAGTTCAGAGTGCTGAGGAAAAGGCCAAGAGCATGAAGGAGGACGCGGGACGCCCGCGCCAGAAAGGAAAATAAAATAGCTAAAATAAAACGTCGGATAGATTTGAATGTACTCGGCTTTCTGACGGCAGTTTTTCCCCCTTCAGGGGTTTTTTCCTGAGCCGTACCCTTGTGTCTCTTTTTCCCGCCCGGCTTGAGCGATGGAGAAGACCATTGTTGGGGTGAAATACCAGAATTCGAAAGATTAGAACACGAAAGGATGTAGGTAATGTAAGGCTTAACGCCCTTCGGCCTAGCCACATAGGATCAAGTAATCTAATTCGTTTGTAATAATTACCTATTAAATAAAAATAAATAAATTTAAACGTTTGTCGTATGTTACTGACGTATACATAAGTATCGAAATAAATGCAGATATGGACCACATGCGTTTTGTTTGAATGGGTGTAATTATACTTTTTATAAGTTAAAGCTTTCTATAAGTTATAGTGGAGGTGTTAGTAGGCAGAAATTGCAATATTGCTATATTACTGCACTATTTCCAATAATGCGAGAAAGTATGTACCGTTGTCGCACGTCTAGTTATATTTTATTAATAATAAAGGGAAACTCCGCTATTTTATTTTCAAAAGCAAAAACTAAGAAAAGTGAAATAATTATAATCTTAGTAGTATATTTGTAATAATTCGAACTACTAATTTTCTCACGTTTAAATAACCTTTATTGAATTTTGTTATGGTTAAACAAACATTTATACTTTTGTTGCATTAAAAAGGGCTATTCCACATTAATTATAAGGGGGTTTTGCAGCCTTAATTTTAGAAACATGTTTATCTTTTTACCAAATTCATGTTAGTGGTCCACGAGATTAAACATTATGAAATGAAAGGTCCATGATGTCTGAAATGCCGGCGCACGCTAGTTTAAAGCACATGACAGGTGACCTCGCAGAAAGAAGGAAAATCGTGGAGCGCAGTGGAGGGTAGGGTTGCCAGATACGAGCTCATTCCGCAGTACTACTACAAAATTTCCCCAAATAACCTCTCAGATGAAATCATTTTTCTCAACTTTGAAACGAAAAATATTCTCCAAACTATAGACCAACGGCATGACCTGACCCTCACGATTTCATTGGCTTTCTCCTTAACTTCAAATATTAGAAATCAACCAATCATCGTTGTTTCTTCCCCACTTTCGTCCCCATTCTTTCCCCGCGACGAAATAAATACCCTTTTGGGAACAAAATTCTCCAATCTGGCAACCCTGGTGGAGGAAGACACGCGCATGTGTGGAGGGAATGCTGTGACGCGTGGATCACGTGAGTTACGTGCTTCTCTTCATCCAATGGGCACCATTCCCCCACCTATGCTTTCGTTTCCTGCGGCTCCGGAGGATTACTGCCTGCCGTGAATTATTGCTGTGCGCGCGTGTTATATGAAGTGAAGAGCGACTGAAAGGAAATACTAGAATATCTGCGGTTTTGCGTGTTAAGTGAAGGAATGCTTCAAGTGTTTAGGTTCTGTGGACACCAATGCCCGGAACTGAGTTTTCAGCGTCAGTGTTGTCACATATCAATAACGACGTCTTCATTCAGGGTATCTTCTGAATTGGTAATGGTGAAAAACTATTTCCTCGTTTGGATGGGCAAAACAATATTCAAATATTTAAAAGTGTTGTGTTTTAGCCTGCGAATTTGCTTAACGACGAGCAGGTCACGTGACAAAATGGCCGATAGAAACTAACGAAACCATTTCAGTGAGTTCAAGTGAGAGACAGTGTAATGGTGTAATTAGAGTGTTCATTTAAGTTCATAAAGAAATGCCATTATTTATAGTAACGGCTTAAAATGTGTACTGAAAACGTAATGGGAGTTTAATTGTATATTTAACATTTAAAATTCATTCTCTACAAAATGCTTACGTCATGTGGACCTTGAATGCTAATCGGCTGCGGTGGTGGGAGAAATATACCAAGTGGTGGGAGAAGTGCTCACATATCATGGCGCAGACTCTCTGAAGGTGGGGGTCAGCTACAAACATGAGATAGCCGTCCCGTTATCATGTTCTCGTGAAGGAGGACGCGTGTACACTGGGTGTGTCCGGGAGAAACCGCGCCCGTCCAACGTTGCCGATGATTCGACGGCACGCTGTGTTCCTCCTCATAAGGTCGCTGATGACGATCTAAACTTTTGCAACGATGTTTAGGTTGAGGCGTCTCCCGGTACGTTGACTCCTGTCGAAGTAGCCTCGCTCTTCACGTTTTGCGAGTTCGGTGACCAAAACAGACCTATTGAGTTCTTGAACAGCATATACGCGAACTGCATAAACCATGTAGTGTAACACAAAGGCGGAGTCGAGAAGTATTCAAGGGGGGTTACTTTGTAACACATGAAAAATATTTTTTTCAAATTAATTATTTATTATAATTACATTTGAATGTATTAATTACATACAATTTGAATTTGTGACCAGTCTAAAAAGAAAAAAAAAACGATATTTGTATTACTCTTCGTACAAGTACTATTTTTTCTTCTATAAATAGTCTCAATAAGCTCAGTGTTTTTATTAGTCTTCAAACTAGTACTATTATTTCTTCTACAAATAATTTGAATAAGCTCAGTGTCTCCAATTAGAAATTTAAAAGTCTGTTATTGATTAATAGTACTAATAGTAGTAATTCACAAATAAAATAGTGTCGAATGTCCATACATCGTCTCTGTAAGCTACCTTTTTCATAAGCATAGGATCAAATAATGACAACAAATAGCAGTATGGAATACTGACTAGTGAGTCCGCTCTAAAATGAAAAAAGAAAGTGAAATTTCTCGTTATCTATTTTTTAGAAAATGTGATCGGATAATTTCGTTTTCTCCTATTCTTGACTTCCAAACGATTTTAACTAATGGGAAGCTCACTATAGATTTTAACTAACAACATTTAAATTAATTCATAAAAAGCATATGAAAATCATAAAAAATAGCTGCATAAATCTTATAATTTATATCGTATAAGGTATCGCTTGTCACAAAACATATCACCTAATCTCTCGATTGTAACTCTTTCGCCTCCTTTAGGAAGTCACAGAACACTTCTATTATGTTCATTGCAAAAGTGATTTTCTCGTGCAACCACTTGAGATGCACCTTTCCCATATTTTTTTCTTATTTTTTGGAAACGGCTCTATGCAAATGATACATTCCATATCTAAAAAAGCGTAAGTTCATGACTGTAACTATCATCTGTATTTCTCGCTTAGCACTAGTCGAAGGTGTGTTGACTGCAAGAAGTGTGAAGAAAAGGCTCAATGGAATATTTTATCATGGGAAAAACCAATTATTTATGAAACTTCCTCGCGTCCTGACCTTGCCAGAAACAAGTTTCTGACCGAGCCAAGAATATAGGTTCACGGACGAAATATGTATGTATGTATTATTACAAAAATTTTCATAAGTCATATTTTGTTTTCAAAAAGATGTCCTGATGATAATAATATGAGACTTCGCTTGCGTCGCAAAAATGTTACTTTCTCTCATTAAAGGAAACTTATTGATGAAGATCTGCTAAGTAATAGAGTCCAAATAGCATAGTCATCTTGAATAGGAGTGTAACGAAAAGCATTGAAAAGTGAATCTACAATCTTCAGAGACAGAAACTTGTTTTTGGGAGAAGTTGATTTGTCATCAACGCAAATAATGATTGAACTGGAAGATTTTTACATGCAAGTAATGACTGCCCTGCAACGTCTCTATTGACGTCATGAAATTCGCTCCCCACAAGACAGTTTGCTTGTGAAGGTTGTTCACTTATTGTCCTTGTTAAGAGGAAAGACAAACATCACTAATCTTCTTGCAAGTAAACTTCACATGCTTTTCGCGACTGCGGGAGAGAATGAGTGGGCAGAAAATCGTACGGAGAATACAAAACTATTTATCTCTCGAAGCCACAAGGAGGAAAGTTAAAAATTATATTTTCACTTAGCTTACTTCTAATAATTTTTCGTTATTATTACCTCTTTACAATGCTCATTATACGGATATACAAATACACAATATTCTCTCAGTATACATGCAGGTAACAGAAAGGAAAGATAGAAGTGAAAAAAACGGAAGTAAGCATTATTGAGAAGAGCAATACAAATTGTTCATATCGGATGCAATCTTCTCTATTGCTTCTAATATGAAATACAATTTATAAATAACTGTGCACATTTTCGTCCTGATAGATGACGCATGACTTTCTACCATAAATATGGTTTATAGTTTACATGTTTCATTGCATAACTTTTAATTATGAAACATGGGCACACTATATCAATTACAAACTAGAGGTGCTACAGAATGTCACAGACTTTTCCATATTAGATTTCTATTTTCTTTCGTCTCGGCTAGCTATTCGGACGTGGCACATTCTCTTGCCAGCTATGTAAGGCCGCCCAAACATTCTTTAAAAAAATTCCCAATTTCTTTGGTTCCTTATAGTAGAATTGAATTATTACTTTAAGAATATAAAGAAGAATAAAACTTCGTTCTATATGAAACTTTTCATTGAAAAATGTGTGGCCGTTTTACGGACATGATGTTTAAGCATTACTGTGAATGCAAAATTTGAACCTCTTTTCATTGAAAACTATTGAGTTTTCGAAAAACGTCATATAAAGTCATTTCAAGCACTTTAACTCACAAATACAAGAGTGTTTTCAAATATAAAGGCGTGAGAGATATTTTAAAAAATTACTATATTATATTTTTTGAAAAAGAAAAAAACACAGCGAAATGAACTTTATGCAATATTAAAAAGTTTCATTAGCACTATCTTTTGAAAACATTTGAAGGAAACAATTACAGCTGTTGTTTAGAAAATGGCGTTTGAGCGTTTCTGAAAATACGGAATTTTGTGCTCCTTGTCACAAGAAAACGATCGAGTATTCGAGGAAATTTAACTAAAATTATTTAAAGCACATGTTCTCATAATTCCAATAATGTAAACAAATTACTGCTATGAAAATATTAACGACGTGAGAGACAAATTAAAAAAAGTTTTTGTAAGTTTTGAAAAAACAAAGGAATAGAGTAATGAGTAATATGGTATGTATCTCTTCTTATAATGTACATTTAGCACTAGAGCTACCAAAAATTGAAAGAAAAATTGTGAAGCGGTTTTTGAAAAATTCTTGTTTTTGTTATTTTTTAAAATTCCAAAAATTGCAAGCAATATTGTGCGAAAGTTACTAAAAGTATGAAAAAAATGTACATGACCTTAATAGAAAAACTAATTTTGAACAACAAGTTTCATTTAAAGGAATCTATTTTCAAGTTAATATAATATACTACGTATATTAATTGCATATACGTACGTATACGGGAACGTAAAAACCGTTTGCTGAAAAAAATATCTAAAAGAGGAGCATATATTCACTAATTTTCATCGTTAATCGTAATTCAAATATGTAGTCGAAAATATTTATTAGGTATTAATATCTTGCTAAATATAGCCAAATCGAACTTGCATTACAAACCAATTTTGTTCATATATTTAGACCTATTGTTGATTATGAACCTAAATGTGCGCACTCGATTGAAGAATTCCTTAGTTTAACCATAAAATTAACAATAATAATAAACGTACATAAACACCATAAGAAAGAATAATTATTTTAACAAAATGGGAAATACCAATATTATATTGTGATGTAATACATATACACAACTAAGAAACTAGTTTATTTTTGAATTTGCAAAAACGTCGTAGAAAATGTTCAAAAATTGTATCAGGTGAATTCTTCCAGTTAACAATATTTCGGCTGGCGAATGCACATTTTCATACGCCCGTTTTCTATAATACTCCCTGAATTTTATGTTTGTCATCCGAAGTATGTAAGTTTTCCTAATCAACGAAGTATTTCATTCCAAGCTGGAGAGACTGTGCACCCTTTATACGAACGTATAGAGAGTCGTAGCTTTACTCGCCTGTACCCGTTCTCGGATCTTGGTACTTCTCTAAGTAAATTTTGATGCAATTCGGTGAACACTTCCTACAGTGTCTTGCTGAAATATTCTATATGAATACCAACATATCGTTCCATATTCTATAAAGCAAATACTATACAAATGTCGCGCCAGTGGCATGTTAATTCTTCAGCTCTCATGACACTCTTCTAAAGAAAACGCATGACGAAATGTAAGATCTCTTGATTTCTCCCACAAAATATTGGCATGACCCATGGCAATTCCCAGTTCCCATGGCAGTCCCTCAATTTAATGTATTTGCAAAAACTGTATTCAAATTGCAAATATTATATATTTATAAATTTTATTGCAAATACTGTATTCAAATGTCTAAAGAACGACGAAAAATTAAATAATCATATTCACAAAATTCAAACTAAAAAGCGAATAACAAAGTGTGAAAATTTTGGCAATCAAACGATACGAAATTGAAATGCATCCTTAGAGATAAGTTAGAATTAATTCAGTAATAATGAATGAGATAATTACTGAAGTAACGACGGGTAAGAGTGGTGTGGTGAAGTGTAGTGAAGTGTGATGAATTTTGGGGAAGTGGGGCAATGTGCGGTGAAGTGGCCAAAAATTATAGTTAGGAGTTGCATGTACTGCAGATGAACTCGAGCATTGTTACTGAGAAGTTATAAATTTCACTAAATAATTATTTTTATTTTAATATGTAAAATTACAACCACTGCCATTTGCTGTTTCAATAAATCATAATAACACTGATTTGAGTTACATCATTTATATTCCCTAATAATGCCTGTGTGTTTTCAGTGCATGACTTCGTCGTGATTGACGTCTCGGACACTTCGTATGTCACGTGAACATTGTTCCATGTAAAAACACATTTACCCTTCAATCATAACATACCCAAACTTTATACAGTGAAAAGAGAAGTCAAACCACTACTCTGTCCAGGAAATGGGAAGACGCTCGGTACAAGTCTTGTCCGTCGCTCTCGCTAAGAAAAGACCTCTACGCTCGACATTTAATTAACAACTCTCGAATGCGATCTTCGTAGATTTATTTATTTGCATTACATAAGGTGAAAGTAAGAAACTAGCGCAGACCAGATGAGTTGCAAATTAAACGACTGAATAAGACTTGCAGCAATTGCCTGATAAAATGACAGTCATCCTGGGTTCGTTTCAATTGGAACGATTCAGTCACGGCCACATTCATAATCCACATTGGGCCATGACCGTGATTTTGCTTGCATATGTCCTACCATGGTGTCTATCATTTCGTCATCGGCGTGGACTGACCAATTAGACGAGAGCTCCTAAACAGATAACACAGAATGCTATTTTGATCTGCCGGAAAAAAAAAAAAAAAAATTGTATTGTATGGTTGGTAGAAGTTCATCTGGAGAGCGCAGCGCCTGAAATGATTGTTTCCTCTGGCGAACACGTATTCAACACATTAATTCCAGACCTCATCATGCCAACACGAAATTCTTTGATCTTCATTTTCTTCGCAGACGGTGCCATCTCGCGAAGCGTCCGCTAATCATAAAACTAGAGCACCCACTGGGCATTCGAATCAAAGAACCACCAAGATGATCGTTCAATTATGATAGCAAATAACGTGTCTTAATGCCTTTGTCGGGTGCACGCATGTCTCATTCCTTTGTCGGACGAGCAGCGTGTTTTTTAAATGAATCATTACAGAGCATGGCTTTTACTGGGTTTATCGAAATCCCTTATTTTTCTTTCAACATGGAAAATACTATTTGATAGCCAACATAGCGATGCATTGTTATCGTAATCAAGAATTTTAATGTCCTTATTTCAAATTAGTATTGATACACTATTAATTATGAAATAAACAAAAATAATTACTTAGCTTATACACCACAGGACATACCTCAATTCCCAGCTGAAAACAGAAGCGTCCGATTATTGGGGCATTAAAAGATCCTCAGATTATTTCAAACGTTATGAGGCGGAAACTTCACCGCAAAACCAACGTTTAAAAATTCATTGCTCACTCTAATGAGCAACAATTCAATGATGTCTCGATGCCAACTCCCCTCTGGCCGGAGGCCCTAGGGTTCTGTCCCAAAGTTGGAGATTTTCGACACTGCCTGACATTAGGTCTAATTAATTCCGCTGTCGGCAGGAGGAATTCAGCGGCCGTGCTGCTCTAATCATAGTTTTCCATGTCTTCGATTGAACATGTGAAGAATGGCGTAGCAGCACCCTAACAAAGGTCACGACCAGTGCGCGCAATCTTTCCTTCGTCTTCCGTTCCTATCATCACCCATTACTTAGCTCACTTTCTGCACTACACTTACAACACTCGCCGTACACTAGTCGCGGAATTGGAGCCTTGTCACCGGAGCGAGGCGGTGCTCACGCAAGTGGGAGGTACTGGTTGGGGAAAACCTCACAACTGACGGTTAGGGGCTTCGGATATCGCCATCATTCACAGCATGCACCACATTTACGGGAATAATGATCTTAGCCGTTATAAAAACGCCAAGAATCCCTTAATCAGATAATCAATTAATGAGCAACATGGCTACCGGAGAGGTCAAGATGACAGATAAGAAAAAATGCCCTCTTTTTCTCACCCTTGTTGTGAGAAATAAAGGGTAATGATTTTCAACCGTAAAAATGCTCGTTTCATTCTGCTCTCTAAACTTTAAAGCGAATCTGAAGGTTGTTTTTATGGTTGTGATGGGATGGAAAAAGCAACAAAATCATTTTTAGCTTGGCAGTAACAAGGAGCCAAAGAATATTTTAATCAAAATGGCAACGCCATCGATATAGATGCTACAAGGATCTATTGTGGACGTCAACAATTTCATCTTTTTGTCTCCTTAATAATAGAAATTATGAAATATCACATGAAATATTAAACATCAAAGGGACTAAAAGAACACTTCAGCAGTGATGATATAATAAAATATCCACTTGTCCAGTCAACTTTTGTTCCTAATCGAACAATTTTTTGCACTCATTATTCACTCTGCTTCTCAAGTTAATCGTTTCTCACTAAAAGCAATCATCACACTTGTTTCCAATGCCCTCTTTTCGTGAGCCTGTGGAAATGTGGCTGAAAGCTTTTCACATAGATTCGGAAGATTATTGAACTTAAGTGATATCATGATTTCCGCCACCAACTCGGAGTCAGATGCAAGTCGCTATCCAGCTGGCAAAGAGCACTCACGTGGTGCGAGAAGTCCCCTCCGGATCCTGTCTCGACGTCGGGGGCCTACGCGCCGACGCATGAGCTCGTCCCCTTGCCCAGTCGACGGAGGTCTCGTTGCGTCACCGCCCACTCGCCAGCGACGGCCAGCGAACACCGCACCACAAACGAGACAGAGAGAACAACCGTACCTCCCTCGCGCATTTATATACGCCGCTTATCTACACAATTGAATCGCAGCACTTATTCTAAACATTATGAGAGGTAACCCAGGCACTTATCAATACCACAAAAT
>BOPP01000119.1:698594-711233 GCA_017312745.1 Gryllus bimaculatus
CACTGATTTAAAAAGAGTGGCTTCGAACATAACATCAGCTGTGACACTGTTATGCAATCGTAATCCATTTCCATCCATTTACCAATCCAGTTCCCCGTTTCATATTTACTTTCTATTACAACTTCAACGCAAGATTTGTAAATGGTTTCCTTTAATACCTGCGTTGATAGTAACGATTGTTACCTATAGTTATTGGTGTCCATCCACTCCTGTTTGTTGCTATACATCTTTATACAGACAGCCACTTTCATCCTTAAATGCGCTCTTGCCTTATACCCAGCGGGTATAGAACAGTTACTCGATTAACTTTACAATATCATTACACTTTCCAACATTCCAAAGATGCAATATCACCATTCACAATCTGAGAAAATGCGACAGAGCGTCATGCAGAATACGTTGCGCACAGTTCGGCTTTCAGCCCAAGGGAGATGTACTTTAACTTTTTTGTCCTTGATCTTTTTCAGTATGTTCTCTCAGCTCAGAATTCACTTTTTGCAGAAAGCAATGATGATTTTTATCGTATTCCTTATTCGTTCCTATTTCGTGTTCTTCATGAAACCTTTCTTAGAGCGCATGAGCCTGATGTTTGTCGGATTTCACACCAAAATACAAAATAATTCTGAACTTTTGTACTAATTTTTGAGTTTTATTCTGTTAATACACAAATAAGAAAAGAACTGACTGTACAGGAATTAACATTGACAATGGCCTAGTTTCTTCTGCTTCAGTAAAAACCAGTTTACTGCGTATCAGATAAGCTTATCTTTACGACACTTGATGAAGAATAAATTTTCTTCCGCTGATATATCCTGATAAACTTTTCATTCATAACAAGATAAGATCATCAAGGTCACTACCGATACCATGCGAATTATTCAACGAGATATTTTTGAACTTCCACGAGCACTACTCGGATTTTAATGAAGCATCTGATAACACATTATTTACTAAACAATTTTTTACATTGCATTTGCCAGTTTTCTTTCGCTTCAATACAAAATTGTGTGCCAGGAATCGTTTCGCTGCAAAGATTTTTTTTTTTTACTTTTCTTTGTGTCGATGACCTCTAACTTCAGTTTGCTCAGTCCACGGACGTGTTGAAAAGATGCCGCGGTGCCCCCATCCGGCCTCTGCGGGCGGCTCCGACGCTTGGCCGTGAGTCAGTCACGCGCCTCGCTGTGACGGCCCCTCCCACACAGAGGCCACTCCGCCTCTACAGAGCGCCGAGACGGTGCGAGAATGAGCATGGAAAGGGAAACTCGAATATTTTCATTATGGTAAACTGCAATTCTGTATCCACTACTGTCGAAAAGTTTTTGGGTGTTGGCGCCAAAAAATGCTTTGTTTATTTCCAGCAATTATTGTCCGAAAACGAAATTACCTTCCAATTACAGAAGCTGGAAGGAGAGAGGGATAATGTCATCCAATCGGAAGCTTCGTTATGACTGACATTTTGGTTATTGAAGCTCCCGATTGCATGACATATCGGGCAATAGCTAACCATGTAGCAGTTTAAAAAATGTCACGTGTTGTATTAATGGCTTAATAAATGTTAGTAGTATGAAACAAAATCAAAGCACAGGGATACAAAAAGGTTACAGTGACATTCTATAAAAAATACGAGAATTTACTGTTTATTTACCTCTTCTGAGATCTACTAATTTTCCGTCAACATCTGAGGCATGACTATCTCCGTTTATTTAACATCGACATCCTGCCTTAAATTATATACGAGCAATTTTGCTGATGATTTATGAAACGCTAGGCTGTCATGAATCGGTTATTATTTTTACAGAACCTTAGCACCAAAAAGGCTGCGATATCTCGAACCAATAAAATAATACTACGCAATTGAAGGTATCATCAATGTCAGCACGTAGTTTATTGCATTTTCCCTTGGTTGTCACTGCTGCTTAAGCGCTAGCAAACGTTATTCAAGCATACACGGTGATCTCTCAGATGCCTCATAAACATGTTACCTTATCTTGCTTCTCAAACTAGTGAGTGTTTTAGATACAAATACATATTAACCGTTTATTTATCTAAATTTTAAAACTTTAGTAAACTACAATGTTTAATAATAATGAGAACAAGACATTACATAATTGTGTCAGTTGTAAATTGTACTTTGAACACTTACCCATGATGAGAGCATAATTAAATCAAGGTGTCCAGAGCAAAGTAGTTAGAATAATAGGACGAATTTATTCAAACAGTTGGGCGACAGTAAAAACAGAAAGAAGGGGAAAAGTTCAAACAAAGCAGATGAGTCCGTCAAAGAGGCCCAATCTCTCCCTGCCCCATTGGTCCACGTTCCCCCATGAAAATAAAAGATTTAAACATTGAATATGTCATTGAATACTTATATCTAGGACAAAGAATGTCATTTGAAAACAGACAAGAGAAATAAATAAAAAGTAGAATCTCAAAAGCTTAGAAGAAATATTGGGGCCTACATTTTATTCTGAACAATAAAAAAGAAAGCATAAAGAACAAGAAAGCCAAATTCCATTCCTCTATACTGCCAGTTCTACTATACGGAACTCAGGCATGGTCTCTAAACGCCAAAACAAACAATTATATAAAAAATTGACAAAAAAGAAGAAGAAAAATACTAGGGACCACTCTTAGAGACAGAATAAAAAATGAAGATCTCCGCAAGAGAACGAAATTACAAGATGTATGCAGAGAGGCAAAGAAGATCAAATGGAGGTGAACAGGTCACATAATGCGTATGGCTCCGAAGAGGTGGGCACATCGATCTACTATATGGGGCACAAGAATTGGCAAAAGAAAAGTGGGTCATCAAAGAGTTCGCTGGTGCAATTAAGAGCTGTAGCCGGCTAACTGTGGTCAAGAAAAGCGAGAAATAGAAGTTTGTGGAAACGTCTTACACATAGTGAAGGTATTACACAGGACAACTGTAGCGAGTTCTGCTGCCATTAAGGTCAGGAGTGCGGTCAACAGAGAACAAAAGCGAACAAAATGGACAGTGGGCAATAAGTGGCCAGAGCCCTCTGGTGATGGTGGTGCTGTCAGTGGTCAGTGGACAACAAGAGGAACAATAATATTAGTCAGTGACAACAATATGGACAGTGGACAACAAGAACATAGATAGTGGGTAACAGTGAACAGTAGTCAATAATATGAACAGTGGACAATAAGCTTTATCAAAGCGCTTTTCAGGGTGAGCACATCTGAAAACGAATTTAATATTGAGCCACCCCACCAGTGTGGGAGGCCATGCCCAACACTGGGATCAATGGCTTTATTATATATTATATTATATTATATTATATTATATTATATTATATTATATTATATTATATTATATTATATTATATTATATTACATAAATTTTATTATACGCTGTGTGTGGCATGATGCACCGCGTTGAATTTGATTGAGATTATTTTGGTGTCAACAGAATAAAGCCTTTTGGCTCGTAAATGAAGCTGTAGCGTCAGTGAATAATAACAGAGAGATTCGGAGAAGGACGGTGTTCTCAAAAAAATTATTATGCTCTATCAACAGAAGATCTACTCGGTCATCTGAGAAATCGACTACGTGTGACGACGGTTAACCCGCTTCCGTTCTTTGTTTTAGTGCACTCTCTCCGTGTGTAAATTACATTTTTGCCGCGCAATATTGTGGTTGAAATGTCATCTCTTAGAATAATATATTTCACATATGCGACTAAATTTGCTAGAAAATTATATTATCTAACAGTGAAAGAACTAAGCATATGTGGGGTAAGTATGTGTCATCATTCTTCATAAATTATATTCCTAAATATAAATCATCTGCCACAAGTGTTACTGAAGGGAGAATGAACTGTAATATTAAAACATTTACAACACTTAAAGCACAACTTAAACTGGAAGCATATCTCAAGAGCTCGAAAACATTTAGAGGACAAGCGACCATGTGGTATAGGCAAAATGAATGTAAATTATTACCACACGCAATCAGTAACGTGCAATTAGAAGACAATTAGAAGACAATTAGAAGACAAAAGTGCTATAAGCTTTATTAGGAAGAGTAAATTGATTATTGTTCAATGTTAAATGATGGAACGTTCTAATAAATTTGTGAAATATTTTAAAGACCCCGAAGTAGTATTTCGACTGATGTGGGTTTAAAAATTTAAAATTTGGACTATGGCAGAAAATGTAATTGATTATACCATTGGATTATTACTTTATACAGTGCAAAGAATCACTAGCATTTACGAAAAATCGACAGAACGTAGTAATAATGAGTGTCGATGTTTCCCCTTCCCGTCTTTCAGAGTTGTGGATGTGATGTATGGTATGTAGAAATAAAAAGCAATTTTTTTCGCAACAGGTGTCTTCTGGCGAAACGGCAACAGTGCCTAGGACGTGGTGTCTCCCGCACTGCATGTACGCAAAAATTAATTCATCTTTCCATACAGTTTTAATGAGGTGAAATCTCTCCGTATGACTTAAAACGGATGATATTACGGAAAATGCAATTATATCTAACCAACACAGTTTTGAAATTTGATACGAACACACAATTAACATTTTCTCTTTGGTATTTTGTTATTCGATGCTACAAAGGAAAATATTTCGTAAATTATCAAATCAAAATCCATAACTTTAGTACTTAACGGAACAAAAATGAAAAACTTCCGAACAGAAACTGTCCCACTGCTCTTTAAATATAATCGATATGTAAAAGAAAAATGAAATGGCATATCGTTCTTGGGCTGTAATTGTGGAACAACTCAAAATATCAGGTATTGAGATAAATGAGGAATTTTTCAATTTGTATTGAAATCATTGTTGCATTCACACTTCTGACATTTGATGGAGGATTACACAACTGTAAGATAATTATGATGTCGATGCTGCTGGAAGGTAGACCGATCTACGATTTGGAGAGTCTATTAACAAAAAATTCGTGTTTTTTAAGTTGCCCCGCAACTGCGGCTCACGACCGGTATGATTACATATATGTAAAAATATAAATTAGTTAACTACACTGCTCTTGGTTTCCAGTCTATTCGGTCGGGGGTGAATCGCTTCTGCCGCCATGAGCTCGGGGTCCAGAGGGCGCTGGCTGTGCGTGTGGGCGCTCACCCTGCTCCTAGCGGGGGCACCTGGAGGCTCCAACGCAGGCCGCATCCTGGGCCTTTTCTATTTCCCCGGTCGCAGCCACTTCATCATCTTCGAGCCGCTGCTGCAGGAACTGGCAAAGCGCGGCCACCAGGTGAGGGGACTCGACGACGGTGTCCAGTCTACAGATCATCTTGGAATAAATGTTAAAAACAATAAGGGTACCTGTTTCGGGATCGAAGATGATCACATTTTGGTAATGAGTGCGTGGTGGAAAATCTCATAACGTATTTACCCCTGTGACATTTGCCCCTGATGCGCAGGACTCCTCTGGACTGGCACGTCCACAAGCGTCAGATGATGTACCCACAAAACACCCGTGCAAGGGGAGTTACTTACAGGCTCAAATATGATAAGTGTTGCTTCTTTATAAGGAATTTATCATCACAATTTCATTCGCAATACGTGATCATCTTCGACACTGTATGTACCCTAAAAGTTGGTAACATTTATTCTGACACTTCATAAAGATGGCCATACACGAAAGTCGCGAGCCTGGCTCGCACAGTGTGTCAATCTGCCGATGGCATTATCTGATGTATTGTAAAGATAATGAAACAATATCTCGCTTTTTGTCACACTAAGAGTTACCGGATATACCCGCGCCATAAACCTAATTAAAGGGTACAAAAATAAGAATTTTTTCCTACAAACTGCACTCTGTTTGACTACCATGCTCTGTGCTGTCTTAGTGACACTTCTGGGAACTCCAGAGCAGTTATCCAAACACTTCGTTCTTTAACCCTCTTCTGACGCGGGAGCTTTGTCATTATTGATTTCTGGCCCATGGAAACGAAAAATCAGAGAACAAAAGCATCTCATTCCCCCAAACCACACACACTGCGTTTCCACGCAGTCCCTACTTCATTTACGTTACATAGTGCAATATTTAACTGAGCTACAGAACTTCGTGCGGCCTCTGGAAGAAACATTTTCATCACCACAACAAGCAAAAAGTAAATGTTTATGTGAAAAGCTGTTATTTTTCATTCAATTTAGATACTGTACAAATAATAGTAAAACCATTCCATTTTCCATCCATTTTCAGTGGACTAAACTGTGCTTTGTAGTAAGCTATGAAGTAATCGGTGGTACTCGGAGACTATAAGTCGAATGACTTGTCATGTTCCCCCTGAGTATATGGCCGTCTTCTGCTTCTGTGCATAGAACCATTCGTGTGTGTGTGTGCAGGTGGACGTGGTGAGCCACTTCCCACTGGAGAAGCCGCTTCCCAACTACACTGACATCAGCCTAAAGGGAACGTGGCCAATGCTGCATAATAGCTTCACGGTCGACGACCTCATGAACATGCACTTTTTCAACCTCATGCAGTTCACGTGGACGATGAACGTGGAGATGTGCCGGAAAGTGAGTACAGTGGTTAGCAAGGAGGGTGAAATGCAAATCTTATTTTCTGACTAAACCAAGTGTTGAAGACGAAACACGTTTATGATCTATTGCATTGGTTTTAAAAAGATAGTGGAAATGAAATAAATGTAAACAACAACCCTATATGTCTCTTAGGCGCCGAGCAAATTAAATTGTGAATTTTCGCATATTAATTTCGCTGGCTATGTTGATCGCCACCGTGCAAAAATCCTCCAAAATAGTCGCCTGGAAGTGGATTCCACCGTTAGAGAATTTAAAGCGCGACAGAGGGTACGAAAAACGTTGCTCCAAATTCCTTATAAACGATCAGAGACTTTTATGTTCTAATTAACATTATTACATCATTAGCAGCAGTACACGCGATTTAGAGAATTACATTGTAACCACACGAACCGTGTTGCTCCCTCGACTCACCTGATTACCTGGTTACGGCGATTCACCGTTGCCCCGACTGCTCAGTCCGTAGACTTTTTAAAGAGAGGCATGCGTGATTGAGCTTATTCTCGTTCTACGAGTAGTACTTCAATGAAGCCCAGCTATATTTTCAAAGGTGGATTTAATATTCCCTTCTTCATGAGGTGAATCCTCCCGTTATAAAAACTACGTTACATTCTTATCTTAACCTATCTTAAATTCGGCCGTACGGGCCAGAGATTATCCTTCGAAGTAGAGCGACACCCTTCCCGGCGGTCACGACCCCTGTTACGAAGGCGGCGGCCCTTCGCCCTGGTGCTTGGCGCGGCAACGTCAGGCGGTGGCGTGGTCAGGAGACGACAGCGTCTCGCCTCACCCCTGTGCCCATTAGCAAGGCGGTCGGGGCGGCGGACAGCATGGTGGCGTCTCAGGTACTAGCAACGCCTGGTCCGGGCATCGGCGGCGTGGCTTACGGCAGTGGTGTTTTCCGACTCGGCCCGTCGTCAGTCCTGGGCTCGCGGTCGGGCAGTCCCCGTCATTGCCCGTGCCGTTCGTTCTTGAGTTAGCGTCCCCAGAGGCGGCCCGCAGTGTGACGATGCATTCGGGCTGAGGCGCGAAAGCGATGCGCTAACGCATTCACTAGCGTCCCCCAAAAAGACAAAGAAACTCGCCCTCGTCCCTACCTCGGAAAGGCAATGCTGCTCGCTGTCACCACCTCTATTGGAATGACCGAGCTTGTGCGTTGCAGTTACCTCCTCAGGTTCGCGGGGTCACGTGGCCCTCCTCCGCTCCGTTTCCCGCTATTGGCTGGCGCGCGTTACGCGATTTCTTCCGCCCAATCGCGGATTTATTGATTATCATTTAATATTTGCCAAATTCCGTTTAAACTAAAATGTCACCCGAGTTCCAAGAACGGGTGCAGCTGTATTGCCGGGTTATGAGACAGTAGCGTTCGCCTTTCCCGGTAAGTCAGCGGATGCATTCGGGGCGCGCTTCTGTCGAAACAATGGAGCTGCATGCCCTTCGCCCTACGCCCTTTGCCCATGCTTTTTACATCCTCGCAGGTAGCGAAAGATTCAAATTTCTAAGTCCTCTTACACAGCAACGTTACATTGAATAAAGTGTTGAAACACACGTCGCAACCTGACGCGTGCGACCAACCCATTACAGTAACCCACAATACATAGCATCTTAGAAGATTCACATCTACCTCGTGTGGTGACCAGCCTCTTACATTTTATATTATTGTATATTTTGAAGCGCAAGTCACAACCTACAAATAAAAAAGAGCAGTTTAGGAGGTAAATTTAAGGATGTTACGCAATCTTTATCTGGATCTAGAACAGGGTGATAATGAACACCAATCACTAAATGAGTAAATACCTTGTAATCTAATCACCTTTACTTCAAATTATGCTACTTATAATCGCTGAAATTTCAAATACAAATAGATATCCCATCTCGAATTCACTGAAGTTTGTAGTTTCACTTTTAAATTGTTCTACTGACTGTATTGAATTTCTCATGAAACGTTTTAAGAGCAGTCATAAAGCCCATCTCTCCCTGTTAATCTAGCTATACATTTTGCAGGCAGTATTATGTAATGAAATTTTCTCTAATATGCCATGAAAACCAGTCTTCTAGATGAATTCGTTCAAAAGATATAACGTAAATGAGAGATTTGTAACCTAAATATGTCGCCCAGATTTAACCTCTGGTTCTCGAAAGGGAGCGTGGGTTCGTACACCTGACACCAATGTCGCGAGTTGAGGGGAAGAGGGAGGACCCCACAAACTCGTGCAGGAAGAAAAGAGAGTATATTTTTAAATAAGTTTATTCACTTACCCGCGTAGTGGACCCTACGTCCTGGGAGCGGGTGGCGTGACGACGGCTGGCTTCGGCAGGTTGACGCGTAATAAGAGGGGGCGAGGTGAGAAGTCCTCGCCATTTTATAGCCTCGGAACGCTGGCGTCGGCAAATGACAACTGGTCACTTGCCGACGGTAGCGTGTCGCGAGGACCGGAAAGCCATATCGCGACAATAACTGCCAGGTTGACAATGCTGATAAAGGAAGAAATAACTAAAAATATGAGAAGAGCGTATGTTACAATACATAGTTTTATTCTGAAAACTCTAAATATTTAGAAAAAGTTCAAATCTCAAAAACCATAAAAATTCAGATTTTGTATGCCTCCTCTGCAAACGCTTCATTGTGGCACCAGAACGTTCGTTTAGTCTAGAAGGAGTTGTGCCCCACATTTGGCTACATCCAAATGGAATCCGCCGATATGTGAACGCGAAAAGTGCATGCCGCTTTAAAAAAGTTAAGAGGGGGTGTTACGTGCACTATATGCAATCTTCATCAAGAAACATTTTCTTGCAAAATGTAACACCAATGTTGCCACTTCGGTACATCAATAAAATAAGACAAAAATAGTTCAGAAACATGTGATATAATTAACAAGAGTGTGATTAGGAATTATGCGTTGATGTATCAATAAGTCAATGTATGAACCCCAAACCGCTCTCTTCTTCTATATTTCATATTAAACTAAACACTGTTTTGTTTTGTATCATACACAAAATACTTCTTTTCACCAAAATGAGTCAGTTATGGCCCAGTCACGACACGACTCGAAATCTCATTGAGAATCGTACCTACAGTGGCACAGTGGTTAACAAGGCTGTTAAGGGATGTACAAATGACGGACGTGATATTAGCAAGCAGTTGCATCAAGAAAATGATATTGAATTTTGAAAAACACGCAAAGTAATATTGAAACGCGTATTTCCAGGTTGTATAAAAATATCCATGTTTCATTTTAAAGATCAAAAAGCAATAATTTTTTTCTAAATAATTATGTACATTTTTGGTACGATATTTGTAGTACTTGACATATCGAGTACATTCTAATAAAAATTCATTCGCACTGTAATAATAATAATAATAATAATAATAATAATAATAATAATAATAATAATAACACCAAACCCAAGGGAGGGGGAACAGGGGAGAATTTTAAATAAATAATTAAATTACAGCCATAATAAAAGAAAAATATAACACACTTTAAATTACTTAAATTTTCGGCGCTCGTAATTCATCATTTCTGTTGCTTGCGTGTTTTTGTTTTAGGCACACCCAGGATCGGGCGTTCGTCTCTCACGGAGGGCTGGGCCAGACCCAGGAAGCATGCAGTGGGCGGTGCCCGCCGTGGTGGGTTGCCCTTCTTCAGGACAGCGCAGAACGGGCTTTGGCTGTGGGAGGAGCGCGGCGCGGCACGCGTGCTGCACTTCTACGACATCACGCCCGCTCCCTGCGCGAAGCCCTGCACGCCGTGGCTCAACGACCGCCGGTGGGACGGCTAGCGTCGCACTGTGGTCTGTGTGAGGGAGCGAGCTTTGCGCTTGGTGGGATATTTTCAGCTACGAGAAGGACCGGGCAGCGTCGTTAATGTTTATACAGCTTACAGGAGAGTGAGTGGGGTGGCCACAACTACAGAGATAAGTTTTTTCAACTGCAAGGAAAAAGCAATGTGGGCTATAATATTGAGAGAAGGTTTTGAGACATTCGCAGGATCAAGAGGCATTTCACCTTTTTTGACTACTTTGTGGCAGATTCCAGAGAGAAAAGCAATATTGGCTTGTTGAGCAGTTATTGCAGTTGGCAAAGGGAGAGAGCGAGCAGAAGTATATGTGCTGAAAGCTCTTTTATTTTTTACAGCTATGAGAGAATGCCGAGGCGGCTGAGCGAGCAGTTCGCGACGCGGCCGCAGGCGCCGCTGGAACGGCGGGTGTGGTGGACGGAGTACGTGATGCGGCAACGCGGGGGGCACACTGGTCCCGCGCGTCGGGTCTGTGGTGTGAGGCTGTGGTGCTGGAGCGTGGGGGCGGTGCTGGCGGCCATTTGGCGATGCCTGCTGCTATCATTCTGGATTTGGGTGCGGCTTATCTCGCAATTTCTTTGACAAAGCGGAAGAGTGTGGTCAGCAAGGCCAACGAAGCAAGACGAGTTGACAACGGAACGGATCGAGAATAATACAAGTTTTGTCTGATCTCGTTGCTTCTGAACTGAGAAGAATGATTAGAGCGTTTTGTAATAGGTAATGATTAGGAGTTTATTTTATATATAACTATAAACACTAGTATTTTTAAATGGTGGACATTTTTAGAAGAGTATTACACTTTTCTTGGTGAAGTGTAAACGTCAATGTGGTGCTATCTGTTCCTGCAACGTCGTTTGCGGATACTTAAAATGATTCATGTGTGATGACAATTCTGAAAAACTGTGTTTGGTAGTTGTTCTTGTTGGTGAGTGTTTTTCATTTGGTTGAAGTGAACTTTTGTTTAATGTTTTTAAGAGATTAATTATATTTTGTGTTTATTTGGCATTGATTTGATTTCAAACATTCCACGGTTTCAAACTTGACTGCTGCTGCGAGTTTAATCTTTCCAAACACAGAAAGGAATGCAGGAGTTTTAACACTGCAAAATAATCACGTCAAAAAATCCATATTGTAGATAAATTCATTCTTAGCAACTAATTTGAGGTTCTTTTCTCAAAAGCAATGGAATTCTACAAAAATTGACACTTAGAACAATTGCAATAAGCATAACTTATAACAATAATTGCAATAAATTACTATTATAATGTTAAACTTTATAGCTGATCTAATGTTTTGAAACGAATGATTTTAAGAGCGAGACATAAGAGAATCAACACTTAATTTTGCGAAAACATTCCTGTGAGTCTTGGGTATTTGAAAATCATGCGAGGTAAACGGTGGTCGGTTGTTCGTTTCGCGGTTTAGCTCACCCTCCCGATTTATTTTGTTGCCAATTTGTTATCGTTACGTATCTTTTTTGGAGGTTCATGAAACTTCAAAAAGTTGACAAGGACTCTCTGCTTTATTCAGATTCTTTGTGTGGTTCGTTCATTTTCCTTCACTCATAGTATATAACAACAAAAATTTGGCAGCTCATGTTTTCAGAATTTCAAAATTTCATTGCTTTTTCAAGTATTTGACTAGTTAGCCTTTCTTCCTTTAGTGTAGGGGTAGTGGGGCGGTGGGGTTGGGGTTGAGGTTGGGTTTGGGGGGTCGGGATTCTGCACCATCATCTGCAGTTACCGTAAAGAAAAAACAAAATTTATGTATTTAGCTGCAAACGTGGTGCATCAGTAAAAAAAATACTTTCTTTTCCATTTTCAGCTGCAGCTACAACCTGAAGAATGGGAGATTTCTTGACTGATGATTAGCAAATATGGGAATTTTTACTCCCATTGGGCCATAGGTGCTTCGATGGCAGCATAATAGTTATGCAAGCCTCTTCAATAGTGGAACGTTTTTATCTTAATTATAAACAATCGCACAGCATACGTGTGCTGATGGCACTTGTAATTGCAAATTACAGAGTCATCTATGGCAGATGGTGGGTGGCAGAATTTATGAAGGTGTCTTCAGATAGTGTTCACTTCATGAACAAATAGAAATGAAAATTTAAATCTCCAAGGGCTTCACCATAGGCGAGGGTCGAAGAAACACCCCTTTCCGGACAGTCGAGAATGCAAAGAACACCCATTTGTAATGGTGGTTGAACGAAATCATTGCATTGAGCAAAGAACATGAATGAGCCATATCCAGCAACTGGTGCGTCCTGTGCTCATCGAATTCTCAACTAAGATTAGTCGAAG
>BOPP01000119.1:711258-763758 GCA_017312745.1 Gryllus bimaculatus
TGGTCTTTATTAATGGCGAAGGCTCAGGCCATAGGGCCTGCTCTTCCGCCTAACCACTGATGTACATACATTTAGAGTAGTAACATTTTAAGAGGGGAGGACAAGCTGTACATTTACGTCTGGGAGAACAAATCTAAGGACCATCCCGGCATACGCTTAAGCGATTGAGTAAACCGCAGAAAACCTCAATCAGGCTGGCGGCTTAGGGCCGGAAACATTAATAGAAACTGAGTATGTTATACTGAGTAGTGAAAGGGAAAGTTTGCGTGGAAAGAGAAAGAAAAGACGTACAGGGGAAGGGGTCAGAAAGTAATAAATGATAAAGTATGTGAGGAGAGGGAAGAGAAAAAAAGCGGAGGAAAGGACGAAAGAAGAGTGGCGAAAAAGTGAAGTTATTTGAGGAACGTTACAGAAAAGCTACGTTTTAGTTTAAGTAGCACTTTACATAAATATACAGGATAATTTTTACCACCAGAGAAGGCACAATACATTATAAGCTTAATAAACGAACAGTAATTTTAAAAACACATCTGGCAGTATTAAGGAACCAATACAAAGAGTTCGGCATATCTTGAACATCAATTTGTTTATGCCAATATATTGTAGTGAATATCCTGATGAATGGTACAGAAGATAGCTACAAGTATATTTTATCTGAACGTCCACTAATACTTTGGTATATTTTATACCAATTTCATTAGGCGTAGCACAGAAAAAATATCTAATGCTAATAATTTAGGTGTGCAGAGGGAATGGAAGATGAAGGATGAAATGAGGTATGGGGGTAGAATATTGAGATAAGGGGGGAAATAGAGGGTGGTTTAACGGGGACGGTGTACCGGGCGTTTGGAAAGTGGGAGAAGTCTGGAGATTGAAGAAAACGTTAACGCCGTTCTATATGTCGTTATTCCTTACCCAGGTGGTTTAATTCAGCTTTGAATTTGGCCGAAGTATTTTAAATGTTTTTAGTATCGCTTGGTAATTTATTTCGCAGGCTCGGATAGCTGTAATGGTGAATGATTTACTGAATGATCGTGTTGTGAACGTGGTTACAAAAGCAGAGCTGAATTCACGAGCTCGATTTGTTTCAGAGGATTGGAATTACTTATGAGGCGTGTTTGCATGAGACCGGTTAAAACTTTATACAGAAGAGTAAAGAGTGGAGTAATCGTCTTTTGTCTAAGAGTAAAGCATATACGAAATTTCTGTCAAAAAATTCGGAATTACAATAGGTCATATTTCGTAGATCAAGAAATAAAACGTACGCATCGCGTTCTGGGCTAACTTGAAGTTTACGTTGTATTTGATATGTCCATGTTTAGTCAAAAGAAAGTCGCAATAGTCGAAATGTGGACATGATAAGTGATTTGATGGAGTCTCCGGTGGTGCTACCATGGTAAAAGTGCTCGCAGGGCGTTTCAGTGAGTGGCGTTGAAGCAAAGAACTTTACGGCAGGTTGAAATCTTCGTGGCGAGTTTCCAGTGAAGAGTGTTGTCGATAACTACACCTACGTTTCTGACTTCAGAACCCAAGGTAAAATGGTGGTCCATTTAATAAATATTAGTAGAGGAGAAGAAGATATTTTATTCATAGTGCATTTTGAGCTGATAACCATGCACTGTGGATTTGTTTGGGTTAATGTGTAAAGCTAAAGACAACTGCCGTTGTTTAGCGCGCTATCACAATCTTCATTAATTTTTTGTACGAGTGAAACGAGGTGAGACGGGTGCAACCGCACTTAGCATATATCTGAAGATCATCCCTGCAATACATTTGATGACTGCAATATTTAGTGCATTTCCACGTCATTTCCATAGATTAAGAAGGCCAGTGGCCCTAACACAGTGCCTTGGAGTAATTCGGCGGTTAAGTCCCTTGAGCTACGGCTACGGACACCACTCTTTGGGTTCTGGAAGTTAAAATAATTAAGAAAACATTTACAATGTGGCTGTGCAAATCCCATGATCTTCGAGTTTGGCGAGCAGTAATGTCGTGATCTATTGAATCGAATGCTTTGCTGAAATCCCAGAAGAACCAAATAAGTTATATTGAACTGATAATTATTGCCTGTTCTCGCGTCTTCCAGTGACGTTTTAGTAGTGCGGTTCAGTATTCTGCCCGAACGGAAACCTGATTGCTGATCATTTAAAAGTGCTCGAAGAATACTGTTCCAGTTTAAAAAATTTTGCTCGAAATACTGTTCAGTTTTGCTTCCGGATGACTTTTTCGAGTACTTTAGAGATAGTTGGGAGGATGCTAATTGGCGGTATTCAATAGGGTTTTTGGTTGATGTTGGTCTTGGGAATGGATGCACGAGCGCAGTCTTCCAGATAAGGGGATATTGCCCGCTCATTAAGTGAGAAATTTACGAATTTTTCGGTGATATGGGTACTGTCACATCTAAGCTATTTTTTTAGCAAGCTTTGGGCAATTTATACATCGGAACCTGAAGCATTTGCCTTTAGACTTTGAACTATTTTGATTATGTCGCTGATGTTCCAACGGAAGAAAGAAAAATTTAATCGTTGTATTTTAATTTCTGCGTTTTGGAGAAAACAAAAGAGATTGCTTTTTTCAAGTTACTGTCAAATGAAGGAAGGCTGTTTTATGAACTGTGATGTTAGTGATTCTAAAGGGTATATTCGTCTTCAAATTTGGAGACCTTTGCTATTCCTTAGAGATTTTTCCAAATTTTTTTTTCCAGCGTTTCTCGAGTCGCTGTTTTGCCGAAGGTGATTGGTGGGTTAATATTTTATTTTAGCGTTACGGCTTCTGCGTACTAAATTTCTGAGCATTTTGTACTGGTTTTTTAAGTAGTTCGCCTTTAGTTTTCCGAAAAATTGCATACGATGCATCACGATCTTTCATTAAATTTCAAAATTTCAGCAGTTAACCATGGTGCAGACGAGTTACCGCGAAATTTTTAAAGGCGCATGCCCTGGTCGTAGAGCGCTGTGTTATCAAAGTAGTGAAAATATTTAACTTTTCAGCCAGTACTTCTTCTTGTACAGGCGCCATGGAAGTGCCAATCCATCTATAAATAAATGCTTGCTTATTGCAAATTTTGAAAATCGCGCGGTATCTTGATTATGTGAGGTGATATTTAGGGCAATTGCAGGTTGTAACAAGGTAAATTAGTCGTTTTTTGAAATCCAGGAAACTGGAAATTGTCCGTAGGTTTTCGAATTTGTTTACATTAGACACTATAATAATGATTGATCAAGTTTCTGTGTTCTTTTGAGTGGTGTGTTTGTGCTAGAGGGAAATTTCGAGGCACAAATGCTGGTGGCAAAACCGCGTAAAAAGCTCTACAGAGGGGAGAAGGTTTTTATAAGTTATGATTAAGTCATCCATTACAATAACGGTTCATAGGAATTTATCGCAGATGCAAATGGTTTCGTCCAGCATATCTATGCTGCTGTCTTAGGAGGTAATATTATTAGCAGCCAAGAAGACATTTTTTTCCCTAAAAGTCCAACTCGATAAAAAAAGATATGTCGTCCGCAGGCATATCCGTATTTCTTGAAGATAGTCAAGGTTTATGCCTAGATCTTCGCGAGATGTATACCGACGCCTCACCGTGTGCGGCGGCCGCTGGCCTTCCGATCGCTCTTATTAGGCGTACCCTGATATTGCTACTAGCGCGGAATTGAGAAGATTCTTCAGCCAGGTTGTTCGCTATGAGAAGGTGCATGAAAACGGTGGTTTAGATATTATTTCCGTTACTTCGTCGAATGGCAGGGCAGAGACTGGGCATTTTTAAGTGTTTGGAACGTGCAGAGAGAGGGAGCGGAAGGATTAGGCTCATCTATAGTGCCAGACGCTTGGACGGGTCGGGGAGAGGGTCCCCGGCCCCACACAGGTAACAGGTTTAACGGGATGTGCAGGGAAGGAAGTAGGTAGCATTTAACTGAGGATTTTAGAGGCAACATGTTCGAGAAGAAGAAAGGGAAGGAGCGTTCTCGGAAAAAATCCGAAAGTTGATTGTGTCGGGGAGGTATAGGAGTGGGTGGTGGAAGGGTGGGGGCGTTTCCTACGCTAAGGATTAAGTGCCTCTAGCGTGGGCCCTGGTTTGGCACCCGGGGCACGACCCGTACCTGTATTTAATTAACGCATGTTGCCAATCTTCTGTCACACGTTCCTGAGGCCAAAGCTTCCTCGATAGCAGCTTGTAGCAAAACCAGGCGCGATTTCGTGAGGTCCTCGCGAATCGCTATCCAGTATGCTTGAGCACCGTTTCGAGCGGAACATTTTCGTTGCCGTTTCTGTAAACTGACAATTTAACAATGATAGTCGGTTTTTTGCCAGTTATTTGACGACCTTACCGATGACTTCTATCAATATCTTTGTAGGTTTATATTAACACTTATCTTTTTTGCAACATTTTCGATGGACAGCTTGTGGTGCTTCAGCATTTCAGTTTCTTCAACGCGCGAATATCGCAAGCAGTTTCGGCGTGAGTAACATCACAAGTGATCTGTCCCTTTCTTTCTAACTGAGATTTCAGAAAATGAATCTCTCAATCACGCCAAATTTCTTTTCTTAAGATGTCAAGATTATTATTAATTCATCGGAATCTTCTAGTTGCTTTGCTACTAATGCAGTGAGCAACAGGATGCCAATGAGCTTAAGAATGTAGGCGATGTTACTGCCCTATCCAGTGCTCAGTCACTTGCCGCCGCCGTCGCGTCACCTGTAAAGGAATCTCCTGTGCTTTTCATTTTTAGGTTAACAATATTGCCAATACAAAGAACAAATATACATGGTATAGCATTGTTGCGAATGGCACATGAAATAGTTTAAAATAACAATAATAATAATAATAAATAATAATATAAATCAATAATAATAATAATAAATAATTAACAAAATTTGGTCTTTATTTGTGGCGAGACTCAGACTTGTGCCTGCTTCTTCCCGCCTTATCACACAAATGATTTACAACTTCAAAAATAGTTATGTGCATAGTTACAGATATAAGCCTAAACTAGTGAAAGGCAAAGATATGATAATAGATCATCAATAATCGGAGAAAAGCAATGGGATTATGTATATAAAATATCGTAATCAATTCAGTTGCTAACGAAGATTATGATTTCGAGACATGATAAGATAAACACATGATACATGACACATGATAAGAATAAAGAAAATACAGAAGCGAAAAGCCTAAACCTATTCACCATGGGAAGAAAAAGTTGCTTAACAGAAGCTGATATTTCAGAACAACTGAGGCGACAGGGAAATAACGGTTTAATTGCGGCCAATAATAAATTGGTATACCTATTAGACACTTTATTATTACTTCTGCGAGTGTTTTCTAATGAATAGTCACAGGATAACTGCCTTTGTGTCGGGGGAACTGATTGATGTGAAGGGACTTTCATAATTGACATAAACGGGCGCCCCAATCGTTTATTGTATGCGTGGCGGATGCATCGGTACAAAAGGACGCATAGCGCCCACCACGCTTTGGTTGCAAGAAAAATATCGCCCCCGGTCCACTTCCTCAACAGCGCAGGCGAAAAACGCGTTCCGATGCCCTTAATTCCAGAGGGCATCCAAGGAGAAAATGACGAAACTTGAAAAACTTTATTTTCAAGGTGTTCTGAGTAAAAAATCTTAAAGTAACATTTATTCCATTCTCTTTCATTAGACTATTTGCATGTTTCCTGTACATGGTTCACGTACGACAGTTTGAGAAACGTTAATTCATGAATCCGCAAACTCGAAAGCGAGGTTATCAGGCTCATTTAAAAAAAATCTAAAGCACGACGTGGTTCTGAAAACGTTTGATACTGGTGAATTCCACAGCAAAGAGGAATTCCCAGAGCATGATTTATGTTTACAGTTTTACCAGTTTATCTGAACGGCAGTGGGGAAAATACGATAAAATTATTACAGATTATTTCTAATCGTATCTGCGAAGCATAAAGCTATTTAATTGACAACAATCAGATATTGCTTTGGTCCCAGAAGAAACTGGTTCATTATCTCTGAAATTCGACTCGGCTTTTTCCCATAATTGCTGGCCATTCTGCCTCCAAATAGCTGGCCTCTTAAAATGTCTCGGGCCCTGTAAACGCTTGGAGTCGTCCTGCCCAGGCGATGAGCCACCCGTTCCTGAAGGAGCTGGCCACGTCCCCCGGAGCGCTTCCACTACGACGTGGTGCTGGTTGGAGATCTTCGGCGTGGGACTGCGCATACGGCTACGCCTACAAGCTTGGCGCCCGCAGTTCTTCGGATACGTCGCTGGTTGGGGGCTGCCGTACGGCCAGGAGCGCGTGGGGCCACGCGGACAACCCAGCCCGTAGCCGCGTGCCCGTGGTCCGCACCTGCCCTTCACGTCCCAATCGGACGATCTGGGAGCGGCACCCTCAACGTCGTTGGGAAGCTGTAGCTGGGTTTGGGGGAGAATGCTGTTTTCGGCGAAGACCCCTGACCAGCTGCGCGCGAGCACCTGGGGCAGAATAAATGCCTTCCTCTGAGCGAACTCATCGAGCGCACACCAGCCTCGTCATGGTCAACAGGCCACTTCAGCCTCAACGGGGCGCGGCCCGCTGTGCCGCTACCTGGAGGTCGGCGGGATGCCACTCAACGCCGAAGCGGGGAAAGCTGCCAGAGGTGGGAGTTTTATCTTTGAGTTAACATATTTTTATTCGCCTAGGGGAGAAAAGAAAGCTTCATTATTTAGCGTGATACATATAAGCGTACAATAGGCCGTACCGTCTGTGTAATAAACGGCCGAAACACAGGCGATGCTCGCTCCCTGCGTAAAAAAGGACATCGGCGCCTTTCCTGGAGGGCGGGGCCGGAAGGGCGCGGTGTTCGTGAGATTCGGGTCGCTGCTGCGCTGATGGAGACTCCCCGCGCCGGCAGCTTGCAGCTCTCCTGCAGGTGCTGGGGCGCTGACTGCAGCGCGTGGTCTGGGAAAAGGAAAGAAATAAAATTTTCCAAAAAAAACGGACAAACCCGCGTGCCCTGGAGGCCTGCCACGCAACGTCTTGGGGAAGCCCTGGATGCCGCAAGCAGGAGGTTCTCAGTGAGTGCACCTTGCTCTGCCGCTGCTGATAGAGAAATAACAAAGGCGCAACCACCATTTGGCTTTTTTGACCCACTTTTACAATTTCCGCGCATGGCAGCATTAGTTGCCTTTTTTTTTCTTTCATTGGCATTCAATAGGTCGCAATGGTTGAATTGGAATCTCAAATTTCTCTCTGGGGGAAACTTATATTTCGTACCTAACCTCTCTTAAATACTCTCTATTTGCCCGAGACATGCCTGCAACGCGTTGCGCTTGCTGGTGAAACAAAAATGGTAACAATGAGATAGCACGGGAAAGCCCGGCAGATCTAGAGGAACGAACTCAAAGCAAGAAATTAAAGGTCGCTATTTTCGCAGGTTCAGTAGTTCCATCTAGGGCGGAAGAAATGATTAAATCGTCAGGGTAGAAAATAAAGAAAATGATAATTGTACTAAAATTCAAGTGGCCATAAAATAATTAATTACCGATAATAAAAGAAAAATATAAACACACTTTAAATTACTTTAAATTTTTTTTCGGCGTCGTAATTCATCATTGTCCTGTTGCATTGCGTGTTTTTTGTTTTTGGCCACCCCAGATCGGGCGTTCGTCTCTCACGGAGGGCTGGCCAGACCCAGGAAGCATGCAGTGGGCGGGCCCGCCGTGGTGGGTTGCCCTTCTTCACGGCAGCGCAGAACGGGCTTGGCTGTGGGAGGAGCGTCGGCGCGGCAACGCGGTGCTGCGACTTCTACGACATCACGCCCGACTCCCTGCGCGAAGCCCTGCACGCCGTGGCTCGAACGACCGCCAGGTGGGACGGCTAGCGTGCGCAATGTTGGTCTGTGCTGAGGTGCCGAGCTTTGACGCTTTGTGGGATATTGTTCAGCTACGAGAAGGACCGGGCAGCGTCGTTAATGTTTATTCCAGTCTACAGGAGAGTGAGTGGGGTGGCCACAACTCAAGAGATAACGTTTTGTTCAATGCAAGGAAAAAGCATGTGGGCAAGTTATATGAGAGAGGTTTTGAGACATTTTGCCAGGATCAGAGGCATTTCAACCTTTTTTGACTCATATTTGTGGCAGATTCCAGAAGAGAAAAGAGCATATTGCTTGTTGAGCAGTTATTGCAGTTGCAAGGGAAGAGCGAGCAGAGTATATGTACTGAAGAGTCTTTTATCTTTTTTACAGCTATCGAGAGAATGCCGGAGGGGCTGAGCGAGCAGTTCCGCGACCGGCGCCACGCCGTATTGTCGAAAATATTTTTGGGCACATAGCGCAAAGATTTAGAGTTTTGAAGAAATCGTTAGTGGTGGGTCCGCACAATGCTGATTGTATTGTAGCTACGATCTGTGTTCTCCACAATTTTTTGCGAGACAGGAATTCAAATATACGTGATTTTGACTCTGAAGATGACGAACCTCCCGAATAACGAGGTGGTTCGTGAAGAAGTGAGGCGGCTATTGAAAATACACATTTTCCTTTCCAGAGGGGGCAAAATAATAGTAGTGCCAGAACTCCAAGAAAGATCAGGGATGAAAACAAAGACTATTTCATTTCTAGTGAAGGGGAAGTGCCTTGGCAGTATAAATTTATTTGAAATATTTGTATTTATTTAAATATTTTTATTTTTTGTAATGTAGATTAATATTATTTAAAAATTATTCTCAAATGATTGCTATATTTTTATTTACATTACCAAGATCTTCTGTATTCCTTAATACCTATACACTACTTTTTATTTTTCATATCCACAAAGCAATGTCAATTTTTGATACATCATTGAAAAAGATGTGAAAAATTAAAAAAACACTTATTTAAGTTATTTGAAAGATGAATGTGATAAAAACTGTACATACCGTTGTGTTGAAAGATTGCCGCTTTGTAATTGACCCTTCCATAAATTTCAAGAGCTCGAAATAGGCCCATTTGGTTCGTTTACAGTAGCCTGAACCACTTGGTCCAGGCGTCTTCATTCTTTTGAGCTTTTGGCTGAACCGAGTCCTCAGATTCTTCAATTTTCTAGGAATTTCAGTTGAGGACACCTCAAATTTTTAGCTACCATGTTATATGCATTCGTACGCATTAACTATTTTTTATAGTCTGGGGAATTCACGTCCTCGTCATCTCTGCCCCTCCACTTAAGCAATGAAGTCGAGAGTCCGGCTCGTCCTCCAATTCTCCATCTGTAATATACAATTTCACTACATGAATACCGACGTTCACTTTACTAATTTTTTATAATATCAACTTCCATACATTCAAACTTTTTAAATGGATTTATTATCAAATTCGTTCCATATTAACATTTTCAACTAATTAAAGTAAGAACAGAAAATGTTATTCAATTACCAATAAAATAAAAAATATCCTTTGTGAAATTTACAAAAGCAACATAAAAATATGAAAGTGCATTTCCAACTTAGTTTTAAGAACACAAATGAATGATCAATTTTTCAATAGTTGATTAACTATTTCCTTATCAGCACTTACAGTACACTGTATAAACAATTAGTACATAATATGATTATTATATTAAGCACTTTTATTTACAAAAAGGATTATATTATTACATTCAGCACTTGTAGTTACAAAAAGGATTATAATGTACAACGTTTCACAGACCAATGTGTCTGTTTCATCAGGCATATCAGCTAAAATACATATGCAACATAACTTCTTCAACCAAAAAGATATTTCAAACATATTTGAGAACATTGGAACATCAAAAAAATAGCATGTAGACTCATAACCATATCTAAACATTGAATGCAATTTTCTTATCTCTCTAGTTTCTCAATAGTTTTATTGTTACCATTTATTTTAGCTGATGTACTTTGGGGGAAGACAATTACTCTGTGATATGTTGTACTTAATAATACTTTTTGTAATACAAACCAAAGGCAAATTTTGCCTGTCTACAATTAAAGAATTAAGGCTATGGGTACTCAACCAAAATTAGAACACATTGATAATGCATATACAGAGGGGTTTTAGAATATTTCCTACACTTTTATTGCATAACCTTTTCCACGCATCCATTTTATTATGAACACAACGCCATTTCAATTCAAAATAATGTCTATGTATTTACCTTATTTGAACTTCCCGCGCACGTGGGAGTAGTCATCGTCCTCGTATTTCTGCAATATCTTGCCCAGACTCCAATTCGCTTCAAGTCGCAGCAACAACAGGTAATATCTTTCCGACGACGGAAACACACGAGTTTACACTTCGCCCGGCACAAGTAGCAAGAAGTATTGCCAACATCAGCAATATTTATTGCCGCAATGTTTACATTGGCAACTACTCTTGCGAAATCATATAGCTCGCCATTTTCTTGCTAGTGTAAAGCCAGCATTAGAGGTGGCAGGAGAAACAGTGAAGTTCCAAGTGGACAGGCTCACCAGTCACGTTGATTCATTTGAAACCTTTAAGAATATAGGCGTGTCACAATGTACCTAGTACAAAAGTGAAAAATGTACGATGTACAAGATTGAAAACAGTGTGGTACATTTCGGACAGCGGCCAAGAATAAAAGAGTGCCTGTGAAAATATTTATTACACTGGTAAACAGATCAAACATAACAAACTTGATGGAAATGGTCCCTTTCAAGGACTTCCATTTAAAAATTGAAGACCAAGTGAAATGGGTGTGTTTCCTTAAACTGAAATTTAAGTTTGATGTTCACCATCTTCACGCAATGTCCAGCATTCGCTTGACATATCTCTTTGTAAATATGATTGTGAAATTATTTTATGACATGTTTTAACGTTTTTAAGTTACAGTTGATTTCAGAATTTCCTGCTGTATCCCACAACATATTTCATTAACAGATCCTGGTAGTATATACAATATTTCCGTTACATTTTCCGAGACATTTATGTAATTCTGTGTTCACATTGTGTAGTGACTACATTGTTCTAGATTTTGCAAACCTCTCAATTCATCAACCTTGGAAAATAACTACTGAACGGCATAAAAATATTTTTGAGGCTTTCAGTTTTCCGCATCTGGGGTACATAATACTTTCCCTTTTAAGGCTTTCTTTGTGTGATGTAATCGCAATATTTCATCTAGTTTTATGTAAGTATATGTTGATAATTGTCTATTAAATATTCATTAATATTCAATATGTTACTAGTTATTGCGAATAGTTTTAAAAAATTAAATATTTTCCTTTTAGCGAGTGTACTTTATTTTCTAATGTATGTTTCAATTTACCTACGGTGCGTTAAAGTCATATTATTGTGACGTAACGTCGCCGTGAAATCAGTCTTTTCAGTGCACTTTAGAGATAGACTAACGTCACGTATGCATAGCAGGTTGGTAGAAATACATATTTTTATATGATCGTTGAAAGAAGTTTTGGGGAGAGAGAGAGGAATCACAGTATTTTACATTTGCTTACATATTTTACCTACTCCAGAACCTTATTTTGGGGTCACTGACTGAAATACGATTCGAGATCAGGACAAAATTCCACTCGGCCCTCTTAATCCCACCTTGGAAACATGATTCAAGTATGCAACTGCTCCAGCACCAGCTGGCCTTGGTAAAGTCATGCAAGACGCATAAAGCTTTCTCATATTGTGGTATATTTGTAAATAAACAACTATAGAACACTGACGAAACATAAAACAGTAGGGCAAAAGCGTACAAAATGGGGACACTAACATGTTTTAAATTATAACAAACTAAATTATCAGTAAAAAACAGTCTGAAAAACATTTCGATGTTAAGTAGAACTTAGACTGTCAGATGTTTGGCTGTAATGGTTTATATGTTTACAAAAATATGTACTTCAATGGAAAAGCACGTTTTTGCAAAGTGCAATGTCCCCGTTTTGGTCAACCGCTGAGCCAAACTGAGGTACTCACATTAAAATGGACAAATATTGAAGGCATTTATTACAAAACATTTACAAATTCAATAATCAAAATCAGTAAACTTGGGCAAGTAGGAAACATAAGAAAAAAATCTTGTCAGTTGCTAAATTTGTTTTTTAATAACATTCTAGTTTGTATAGGAACAAAATAGGCTGAAATCACGCGCAAAAGTTACAAAGAAAGGTGTCATCCCTACTTCAGCATTGGAACAGGCTTCGTGTGTCCAACCTTTGCAGGTACCACTCTCTAACCAGCTTTCCATGCACTTAGAATTTGCCTAAAGCTCATTGCAGAAGAGACAGCATCATCAGCAATCTTGTTCGGATCACGGTTTCCCTGCTTTCCTTTCCCCCTTTTTGCGTTTTAGGCGCATTATGTTCACTTCATTTTTTGAACAGAGCTTTCTTGTTTATTATTTTTTTTTCGTTCTTCTGGTTTAAGTTCTGCTTAATTGTTCAAAATGGAAACGTCCCCTTTTTTGGCTGCTTCAATGTCCCCATTTGAGCGAGCCATGAAGACCGCTAGCAAACAAATAAAGATAACATAATAAATTAAATTTTAAAATGTACCTTATAATTAGGAGAATCAATGGTTTACGCAGCAAAAGTGAATGACAAAGGTATCTTGTTAAGATCCAATAAGATAGATGAAATCGTAGTGGTTTCAAACAAAAACATTGAAACTTTCGTAAAACAATTACACGCACACGTATCAACAACTCCTCTCAACCTGTTTGACAGGTCCTCTCATGTAGTACCATGTTTGGCCACCCTAAGTATCCATTATTAGTAAGAAACCGAACATCCCCGTTTGACCTGCTGCACCATTTTGAACAACGTTCCCCGAGATGACGTTAATTAACGGAGGTAATGCGATTTGGATTATGGCTTTCAAAACAACTTCAGATACAGCATTCAAGACATGGATAATTCGGTCAGTTCGTTTTGGCCTTCTTCTTCTGCTGTTTCTGTCGTTTGTTTTAGAGAACAAACAATTAGGACGGCGCGCGATAATTGGAAGCCCAGGAAGTAGTAAGTCAGCCACCAGATTGGGCCCAACAGCGCCGCCCCCCACCCATCCAACAGCCACAGCTGCGGCCAACGCGAGTCCACGGCGGCGGAAGCGCAAGGTGGGTGGCGCCCGCGAATGCCGCATCACGTACTGCGTCCACCACACGCCGTCTCCAGCGCGCCTGCGGCCCGGCTCGCGACTGCTCGCTCAGCCGCTGATTCCTCTTCGATCAGCGGCAACAAAGGTCTCTCAGAACAAACCACACTGTTCTGTGCCTGTAACTGCAACAACGCTGTCTCAGAGCGAGTCATGCTGCTCAACTCCCTGTTTCTCCTTCTGTCTCAGAACACACTACACTGTTTTACTCTGTATTCCTGACATAAACGAGCTACACGACAAGCCGTAGTGTTCGCTCATCCACCAAGCACTTTCCCTGAATAGCAGACAATCACCTTCGTGTTAAAACAAATCATACCGATCACTCAGCTTCTGCACTTGCTCCAAACAGCTGTGAGGGCCCCAGAGAGAGAATAATTGATTGCTGTTTCCGTGCGTCAACTGCTAAGGACATATCTCCCGTAAGTGTAATGCATATTTAATTCGGAAGATGGAGTGATCTTCCAACGCTGTTGGGCGAGATCCGGCGCCGACCTACACGTCGACTGATGTTGTTTTCCCTAACCAGTTATCTCCCACCAGCGTGGTACCGCGCCAGTGAGGTCTAACTCTAAGCTTCCGACTGGTTAACCGGCAAGTGTAGTGGTGTAGTAGAGGTAAGTGTGTGTGTGTGTGCGTGTGTGTGTGTGTGTGAGGAATGAGCTTAGGACAAGGAATAGAAAATTAAGATCGCGCTGTCCATGGCCCATTTGTCAGGGCACTGATCTAGAAACCATGGAAAACTACCCTTCAGAGAAACACGTGATAGAATTTTCCTCCAGACAGCGGCTGAATTCGAGCTCGTTATGTATGTAACTACTATCGAAAATCACCACCGCCGGAAGATGCCGTCGGGACACGAACTCAAGAGCCTCACGGTCGAAGACACTGCATTGACATCAGTTAATTCCCTGAACCACCTAAGCATGTCCAGAGCGGAAGGCGGTGTCGCGCTCACCTGGGGTCGTTTAGGAACGTGCGTGCAGCGCCTGGCGGAAGGCAGTCCTCGGTTGATGTGGGTCAAACGGGAAGCAGCGCCCGGCCCCGTGCTGTTGCATTAGGAACCGTTCTGGTCTGGTCGCTGAAGAGAAGGGATTGGTGACGGTGGGCACGCCCCAGTGCAACGCCTGTGCGTCGCGCCCAGGCCGCGTGGCGTCACGAAACGCGCGCATTGTTCGGTGTGGCCTGGACAAGCAAAAATGCGCGACGGCGTTTTTTAGATATCAGGTATTTGTTGTGCTCTCTTTGATCTAACTGAACTATTTCAATTTCAAACAGTAGAATGACGTAGTAAGGAGGAAGCTGTGGCTGAATGCATTGCCTTCAAGCTGTAAGGGAGCTGTCTCGGAGCGACTCGATGTTTTCGTGGCCTCTCAGCACCGATCTCGACATTGCAATCTTTCCCACTCATCAAGCATTACAACTGAATTGCCCTGCAAGGCGTTTCCTTTTTGTAGTGGCAGAATATCAAGAGCCGGCGTGATGATAAGAAAGTTACATTTATCGAAAATATGTCCGTCGAATGTACGAACGCGTGCCTTCATCTCGTTATCTTGAGCTCTAGAAATCTAAAAGTATCAATTTAAAAAATTGAAGTTGTCAATGTATCTTAAATAATTAGTTCTGTTCCACCAACACATACTTTCTCGAGTTACATCTAAATTGGTAATTTCAAAATTCAGAGAGTTGAACGAAAATGACTCGTGATTCTCTTAAGCATCCCTTGTTATATCCGTAGATGACAATTGAAAACAATTTGAAGCAGTGTGTGAAAAAAAGTGATTTCTATAAACTGAATTAATTGCAAGCAGAAATTCCGATAAAGCAATCGTGTTTTCAAAACTTTTTAGAGCAAATTTTGTTTAAAGCAAAAGTTTCTATCTGTTCTAAAAATAAGCTCATTAAAAAAGGCCAGGTAATTTTTTTTTACAATGGATCGTTTTCGTGTAATTTCTGCTTGAAATAAATGCCATTTATAAAATACATATTTTCTTAAAACACGCTCTACTTTTTAATGTTTTTCACGCACGAAACAAAGGAAGTTTTAAATAACTGCACAACTGTCATTATCGTTGAACTCAAAATTTTGGAGAAGTGTAAATTTTGAAAAAAAAAGTGAGAACAAATGTGATGTTGCAGCACCACAAGCTACTCAGTGTAGTCCGTAATGAGTCGAAGTGCTACGCACTGAGCAGCGCCTGCTGCGGGATCCACGTGGAGCCGATGACGTTGCGCGGGAGGCCGCCGGGCACGCGGGTGGCGTTGACCCTCCAGACGACGCGCTGCGGCAGCGCCCCCAGCACCTTCAAGAAGGCCTGCAGCTGCTTGGCGGGCAACTTCTCCCCGGGCACCAGCGACCCGAAGCTCACCAGCACCGCGCCCGCCGCGCCCGCGCCGTCCAGGAACGACCGGAAGGGCTGCGCACCACACCACACCACTCCGTTCAGGACTGCGCTCGGGGGTGGTGCAAAACAACAACACTAAAAGCAGCGGCTGCCACGCAAATTCCTCTCGGCGGACGAGGCTTTTCAAGCTGGTCCCGTGCTTTCCGCAATGCTTTTCGTCGCTTATTACGAATCTTACACATGTTGAAGCTCTGCCCCTCGTTTGGAGTGCACTTCAGGCACGTCATTTCCTGATCCTCTCTGGAGCTAATACCACGGAATCCGCGGTGAATAGCAACGAAAGAAACTTATTTGTTGTTTGTGGCCTCCCACACCGATAGATGACACCTACTGTGAGAATACATTGCAAGGATTAAATGTACGCAAGAAACCCGCACATAGAACAATAATGGCACAGAAATCACAATGCTAAATTTTCTCGTGACGTGCAGTATCCCAATCGTAAAAAGCGACGGATATGATTGCAGAAAGCATGCTATATCCTGGAGCAGATTTTCCAGCCAGTGAGGTATTGCCCGCCTAGATAAATTGTTTTGGTGAGAGGTAACTTTTAATAAAACCCTGTCAGTTCGACAGATTGGTTTATGATTATCCTATTTGACTCTTTAGTTTTTAACAGAGTAATTATTAGTTTAAAATCTAACGTATGAATTTGTCTATTTTGTATTATATTTATGTTCTTAACCTGATATTCTCCATTGTCAATGTAAATATTATTTTTATAGCCTGATGATGAGGACAAATAGTTCCTCGAAACTGTTGCAATAAAACCTAATATAGAATGAAACATGTTATTATGTAAACACTACAATAGTTAAAATAAAGGACTGTTAAAAACTAAAGGGCCAAATAGAACAATCATGAATGAACAATAAGAGACACGTGAATATTAATAGTGTTATTGATTTCCTGATAAGATGGTCAATAGTCCCGTCAGGGTTGTGAATGTCAATTACGTTATCTCAAATGAGTCTTTTCTGCTTTCACGTTCACGTTCTCTTTCTCATTTGTAAGTTAGGATGAAAAAGAACTATACAATAATCATGCAAGGAAAAGAAAAAAATATAATTGAAAATTCAAAGAAAATAACGTAGAAGAAGCAACGAACAGAAGAGGGAAGTTTATCGTTCGAATCACCTCGGGCAGCGGTTCTGGATTAGGATCCACATTCATGCCCCCGACCTCCACGTAGCCGGGCAACAGCGGTCGCGCGCCCTTTGAGGCTGAAAGTGGCTGTTGACCATGAGAGGCTGGTGTTGCGCTCGATTGAGTTGTCGCTTGAGGGGAGGCATATCTGCGCCCAGTGCTCGGCGCGCAACTGGTCGTTGAGTCGGCCGCCCGCGCAGCTTCTCCCCCACACGGCGATACACTGCCCAGGGTGTTGAGGGTGCGCTGCAGACGACAATCGGACTGGAAGGGCAGCTGGGCACCCGGGCACGTTACGCCGGGTTCTCTGGATTGCCACGCGCTCTTGACCACGGCAGCCCCCACCAGCGTCGTTATCCCGATGACAGGGCGCCAGCCTCACTTTGTAGGCGTAACCGTAAGCGCAGTCGGCCCCGAACACCTCCACCAGGACCACATCGTACTTCTCTCGACTTTCGGCAAGTTGCTTCATCACGGGGTGCTCCATAACCTGCAAATGAGCAGAAACATCAGTTATTCTGCTGAGGAAAAACGGATCACACTCAAGTCCACACTAGGGATTCTGCAATACAATAATCGTAGGTTTGATTGAAATTTCCAAGATTGAATACTGCTATGGTCATTAGTCCCCTAAGTATAGTGAATATTTTATCGCAGCAGTGCTACCTCCCCAACTGAATGGTGAGACACGGCACTGAAATACATTGGCTTTCAAGGGAACTCTCCTCCAAATATCTCCCTAGCGGGGCTTCGTTGCAGGCGAGACAAACTTTGAGCGTCCGACTGTTCTCTCAATAAGAGTGTACTACATGTGAGTGTAAATTAATGAGTGAACAGAGAGGTCATGGCAAGGGAAAGGAATTAGAGATTGCGCGTGGTTCGTCACCGTTTGTGCGGATACTTCTTCGAAATTTGCCAATATTGATTGATCTGACAACCGGTCAGAGTAGCCGGCAGCTATATTTCTTCTCTAGATTACGGTCGAATTCGACTTTGCTATGTAGCTAGTGTCGAGAATCCCGACACCGTTGAGGCTGGAACCCTAGGATCTTCCGGTTGGAGACACTGCAGATATATTGGTGATTCGGAGCTAAAGTCAATCGGTAACATCATATAATACTGCTGGTCGGTAACGGTTCAAGAATCTCGGTAATAAAGTTATATTTTCTTAACAACTATTTACATTTTTTCACGAGGGTTATGCGGGACAGAATTGGTCACGGCGACACTAAGTTGGTTTTTATATTTCCCAAGCCAACTTCAATTTGTTTTTAAATTACGATTGCTAGGCACACTTGAATCGAGTGAAGTAAATTAAAGAATCCTGATTTTGTCATTGTCAATAACAACTTTTATGCGGTCTAAAGTAAATATAAAATACTGATTCACACGTGCGCATCTTTCCATAATACAAACGACAATAAAGACATTCTATGTACATACTCAAAATAATTATTATTTCCAATACACGTATTTACGTAGGAAGGCATCTACTTTTATGAGTGTGTCGCCTCCGGCAGTTCCCGACGCGCCTAAGAGATGGTTGCAAAGGCCACAAGACGTCAATCAGCCTATAGTTACGCACATACAAACATGCTTATTCAACCATTTCTTTCATTATCACTGCGCTGGACCTTAGTTAACGCTTCATTGGGCTTCATTACTCAACATACTGTGAGTAATACTCAAGTACATCCATCTGCTAGATGCCGAAGGTGAACTGCAGACTTCGGGACAGTCTCTTCAATTACTCTGAGCTCGATACAATCACTACACAATTGTTTTTCTTTCTATGAACATCTCACGAGTAAACCCCTTCACAATTCATTTTAACGGTCATATAATGCATGAATTACGTAATATGTTTAGCGTTGATTTGTCTGTCCTTCCCAACATGCACGGTATTCATGCACGGTATTCGTCGTGGCAACAATTCACGGACGTTTCCTTTGAGGGTAAACAATTACACACGTACCAATTTGTTGGACGACCGACGAGCCCAGCCGACAAATTGCATCGTGTGGAGGCAAGTTGTACAACAGAAATTTCGGTCGGGCGGTTGGTTGATGCTGACCACCCTTCCGCCGATTCCCCCACTTACTGCCAGACAAATTTTGTAGTGTGTAGAAGTGTTGGATCAATTTACAGTGATTCCAGACATCAAAACACTGGCTTAATTGTGAAACAGTTGCTTATGTAGAAAATTCTCTGGTATTTAAGGATTTTGGAGGTTGCTGATTACGAATATGAAGTCGAAAATTTCAATAAAATTTCGGATCACATTTGGCAGAAAAATAAATAAAACAGGAAATGCAAACTTCTTTTCAAAATTGGTAATGTAAGCTAATTTTGACAATAATTAAGAGAATGAAAGCAACAGATATAAAAGTCAATTTTCATACATAAACTGTAACAATTCCGATCAAAATCATAAGAAAAACATTATTAAACGGCTTAAAAACTAATTTATTCAATCACGTTCCAGCAATACAGTTGCAGCGAGATGAGTCAACTTATGTGATTTTGAAGTATACACGTGAATATAGTAAATTGCAAATTTGACCGTAGAATTATGTACTGTAGCACAATTATGTTTGTTGTTTTTTAAATGTTTCATTCATTTTTTTCTCTTCAGTAGTTAACAAATATTCAGAATTTACTTAGACAAAATCTTTTATTTTACTTTCAGTCATATTTGTAAATAAACTATGTCAAGAATTTTAATAATTTGATCGTATTCTCGCTGCCATAATAGAACTCGGAATCCGTGGTTAGCTTTCGAACTGGCCTTTGAAGATGAGTACAAAAGTTATGTTCTTCAACTGCATTTTAACACTATGACTATAACTATGTAAATGATGTTAACTATCATGAACATAAAAATCTCTAAATTTCATTTTGGCCAGATTTCCGAGGTCCGGAATCACTTTGCAACAATCCACCAATAGCGCTTCAGTTTCCTCATATTTCCGACATGCTCGCATAGATGTTGCCTTCTCAAAACTCCGAGCACTACTAAATTGGGTTGTTGGTCGGACAGTGTGTAGCCGAGGGACCAATTTCATTGTCCCGATGGTTGGTCCAACATATCGCCCGTGTGAAGAGGCCTTTATCTCTTCAGGTCCATTCGACCGTCGCATTTAGGACATTCACACAAATTGCCATTGTCAATTACTCGTATATATTCTGCCTAAGTGTGGCAAATATACTCATAATAATTGTATACATAAGAAGTACATTATTATTTTAATTTTTTGAGACCATAAAATGTACTTAATAAATACGTTACCTTTCACGTTCAGAACGTGTTATTAGGACATCCTTCAAATACATTGCAATTTAGCTAAACAACCTCAGTTAGTGTGGTACATTCTTACACTCTGTGTATTTTTATGAATTCTATAGTGTATTGTCTCTTCGTTCAATATGCCATCAATATGAAAAAAATATATTAACCTACAAAACTCTTTTTTCGTTTATTATGTGTGAGAGAATGTTCAGGAATAGAATTTCTGTTCAATTGTAAACACGTTATTGAGCTTGCAAATGTCCCAGATTGCAATAACAAGTGTTGAAGTATCTATATATTTTTATTACGTCTTGAATAAACCAAAAGTAATTAAACAACACTTACATTTGCACAACAAGTACGCTTTAGATCAAACTGTATAAAATAATTTAAACGCAAAATTGTAATTTATTAGTGTACATTTTAAATGTTTAGTAAAGTAATTAACTAAGAAAGTGTGTATATAGTCTTCTTTTTTGACAATAAACGAGACATTTTTTGCCGAATTTGTGGCGAGCTATGTTTCATCATGGTCCTTCGATAATTTATGTGTCTAAAACATTTTCCATAGCTTCATTGTAAAGCACTTTTGTGATATATCCAAAGTGCTTAATCTCTTTGAAAGTGACATTCTCATATTAAAGTGTTATATGAACTAGGAAGAATCAGAAATAATCTCAAATAAATCTCCAATGAAACTTGAGATCTGAGTGATTTGCCATTTGTTGCAGGTATTTCTGCAGACTTTCCAGGAAACTTCATTAATATTTCCTGCAACCTGATAAGTTTTCCGTTACTTTAGAAGATCCACATGTTCTGAAAGAAAGGAGAGTTCAAACTAGAATGGGAAAAAATACCCTCCCAAAACGTGATTGAAGAGTTGCATTTCTAAGCCTTCAGCTTCAACATACATTTTTGTGAATACTTTACTTATGGTATATCTTGTGAGGAGAGATTATTTTTCGTTTAACGATATAAAATTTAGAAAATTCGATATCTTACTTTCGATGATATACTGAAGATCATAGTGTGGAAGCAGTTGCGTTTTGTTGCGGTTTCAATTCGTTTCTTGACTCTGAAATTTTTTACAGTGTCGTTTATAAAGTTTAAACCTAGACCAACTACAAATCTGTATTATAGTTGGTCTTCCTTTTCTCTCCTAAATGCATTTATTGTTTCTGTGTTGCTTTTCTTACTTTAGTTCATTAATCGCTTGTTTTGTTATCTTCTATAAGCCTGCGGTTTTGCATTAGAACTTTCATCTTCTATTTCTAGTAGCGCTTCCTGTTTATTTATGCATCTATAACATTTTCCATGGCTTCATCGAAAAGCATTTTTGTGATTTCTCTTAAGTGTTTAGTCTAAACGTGGAGCCAGCATTTTCAAAACTCTGTAGAAAAATACGTGTTAACACACATACATCTCTACAATCAACTTATTAAAAATGTAATTATGATAAAGAGGAAGTTAAGTGCAGTCAATCCATTAATGTAAATTGTAGAACAGCTTTTCAAAATGCAGAAGGCAAAATAGACTCGTAACCTTCATTCAGAATGTATGAGCATCAATTCTAAACACTACGTACGAAAAAGTCTTTAATCATTAAATATTAGGAATTAGTTATTGAATCAGATAGTTCACGATATGTAAATTGTGTCACATTGAGTAAATTTTTTTTTCACGAACTATTATATCAAAATAACTATTTGACCAAAACATGTTTGTGTTGCTTACAAATCTTAATGCTAATTTAAATAATGCCTCGGCAAATTTACAGAATCGAAAATATTCTTTTTATTCAATACTTGACGTACAAGTATTTTTGTTAGGCATTTGGAGGACACAAAAAAATGATTATTGTTTACATAATCGGTTGCATGGTACTGTAATTAAAAGGAAAATATGTTAATCTACAGAAAAGAGCTTGCTTCTCTCAGTGATAGTGCAGCAAAATTTCAAGAACACTTCCTTTTTGCATAATGAGCTTTAAGAAAGATTTTCCCAACTGTAAAGATAGAATCGTTTAGAATAAGATATTGTATGGCATGAATTATAATTTCCTAAATTATTATTTTACTTACCATTAGTTACTTTGAACTTTAAACTAAACATTCATTGAAGTTTTATTAATAAGAAAAAAACATTTAACAAAAATGTCCGGTTTTCTAATCAACTCCCTTCATCTACATCGGTAATATTCTTCTCCTAGTTTCTTCAACATCTGAAAGACTTTCGTAAAAAATATAATTAATATAGTACTTATTTCTTTTTTGTTTGTTAATATTAATTGCTATGCGCTTATTTCATCGAATGTGACTTACAATCATATAAATACGTTTTTTTCTTCAAAATAAACTTCCCTTCTACCTGTCACTAAGTATTGTGGCGAACACGAGTGACTACATTCCTCCCACACGCCCATACATCAATAAAACGTCTGTGGTAGACCGGGTGAGCAAGCGCAGCGCGGTTTGAAAAGGGCGCGCCCGCAGCCTAAAACTTTGTTACGCGTGATGTCCGCGACACGGCGCAGGAATACTAAGTAGAAGCAGTCAGACTGGAGAGGGAAGATGACGCGCACTACCCCTACACGGAGAACGCATGCATAAATAGGCGAGCCCATGGTCGTTCATTCTTTATCGTTCCCGTTCGCCGAGCCAGCAGCACTCTCATCAGTTCTTGACCGCCAATCCATCAACAACTTCGCCGAGTTACTAGGTAGGAGTGTCAGATGTCGGACAGGCGCCTAGATAGCCGGCCACGAACTTTGTTAGATTTTTTCTGGAATAGAGTATTTCTTCAGACAGGACGCGGGGAGTTAATCTAGTCTACCAGTTATTGTGGGACTGAGGACAATGATCAATCAGCGGTGAAATTTGGTACAATGCGAGCGAGAGCAACGCGTACGCACGAGTTCTTCAGTGCAGTGCAAGAAACATTAGCATGCGAGCGTAAACTGGATATCGTGGGGCACTAAGCAGATGACGACGAAAGGAGACGGGAGAAGGCGACCCGGAAGACGGCGCAGAAGACAACGCAAGAGGGCAGCGAGAAGTCACCGGCGACCTCGGCCCAGCGATCGGCTGCGCGGAGGCCGAAGGCAGCATGTATGGGCGAGGTTCCGTAGACATCGAGTCTCCGTCTACGTCGGAGCGCTTCAAGGTCGAGCGTTGGAGCACGGAGGACGCAGCTGCGGGAGGTAACGGCGAGAAAGCGCCGGAAATTATGTCAAAGTCACGGCGACCAGGGAGAACTTGTTAACAGGGAAATTGTGAGGGAAATAAGCATACAGACGGCATCTGAGTATCATTCAGAGATTCTTGTCATTTTAACAGCACTTTTGCCTACTGTAAAAAGATCAATATTAATTTATGTTCGCGGCCACAGCGAAATTGTTGTAGAGAGAGTGGTGCACTTTCGTGTAGTAAAAATATTTGAATGAAGTGTTAAATTATATATTATAATTATAATAATAATAAACTTATAAAACTTCACCTTTCTACAGATCTCGACGTTTTCATCCCACATCCAAGTCATCATTTTGAAGAAATGAAAGCTCTGAAGTAGCTCGAAGGTCCAAAGGTTGACCATGCTGGGATACGACCCAGCCAAGCTGAAGTCCCTGTAGTTGGGCAGAGGCTTTTCCTGAGGGAAGTGGCTCACCACATCCACCTGTAATCAAATGAATCTCATCTAGATGTCTGATTGTTATAAAATACATATACAAAGATTCGTTCATATTTTAAAAGGTACTATTCATTTTCGCATATATTTAAGTTTACAAATTGCTTAAGTTCTATAATTGAATTTGGAGTATAACCAGACTCATTATTTATTTAGTCGAGTCAAGGCGCTATAGTGAACTATTAAACTAAAGGGATCGAAAAGGAACTATAGGAATAATGCAGTTGATGTTGGGCAACACGAGTGAACAAACTCATCCACAAAGCAGCTAGTTTTTGAAGCTGTTAGTCAGTGTATGAAACTTGTATCCACCTGTTAGAATAAAAATTAAAAACGCGAAAGTAACTTACAACTACTGGGAACATTTTAGCTAATTAGTACACGCAGGTTGGGGGGGAGGCAGAGGTCACAACTCGCCCCCTTACTGTAGTCCTCTTTGTGCTAACGGTGAGGGAACTACCGCCAATCTGAGCACTCAGACAGGAGATTCCAATTCCCCATCAGGGCTGGTGTATGTGAGACCCCTATTAATCCCGACACTAGCTTGATACCTACGTCGTATTCAATCACTGCCAGGAGTATTCTAGCGGCCGACTGCTCTGATTGGTAGTTTTCCCCGGTTTCTCCGATCAACACTGCTCCGAGGTGAATTCCAGAGCAGTATCTTTACAAACAGTGCACTGACTGCACGAGAGTCTTCCTTGGCCTGTACTCACCCCTTACATACGCCCACAGATACACATGCGCGAACGCACACACACACTCGTGTACACACACTCACACTTACGTGCACTACAATACCACACATATCGGGTGGGTTTACCAGTCGGAAGCTTAGAGCTTGTCCTGTTTGGGGCGAGTGTCCTGCTGGTGGAAGATACTTGGTTAAGGGAAAACCCGCAAATCGACGTGTAGATTGGCACCGGATCGCACCAGCCAGCAAGGTAAGAACACCGCCACGTCCTGTGATAAAAAATGCACTACACTTACTGTACTATTAACAATAACGTTTGGCGCACTCTGAAACACGAAATAAACAATGAATCGAGTGATGGCTGGGGTGGTGGAACACGTAAGCGCCGTGGGTCTCACCTGGTGACCCCGCTTGGCCAGCTCCTTGAGCAGCTTCTCTATAACGACGAAGTGGCTGCGGCCGGGAAAGTAGAAGATGCCGAGGACACGTCCCGCCTCCACCCCTGACGCGCCGCCCCCGCCTGCGCCACCGCCCCCACCGCCTAGCAGAAGCAGCGCCGCCGCCACTGCCCACAGCCACAAGCCACTCGCCCCCATCGTTTGTCCGGTCCTCCTGATTCCTAATGCGTCTGTAAAAGAGATTTTTATTTACATATAAATAAAATAAAATGTAAAGAAATGGATAGATAAATAGAAAATTATATTAATGCATAGATAAAGAAAATTAAAACCTTAATAATAATTTCCTTGCAATTTAAAAATACATATAATATTGTACGTCAGATAAAGATGTTTATTAACTTGTGTTCTACAAGACTTCTTCTAATTTTGTCTTTATATTTTCTTCAAGTGTGCTTCAAAGGACTGTAAAATATACATGCTTTTCTCATTTCCGAGGAACTGTATTTTCGAAAATTGCATAATTTTAATTTTTATAAATTACAAAACTGAATATAGGGATTTTTGTCTTAATAATCTCGTAAAACGTCCGTTTTAAATATCACCAACTTTAAAAAGGCCATGTATAATTTCTTGTGGAAAAAAATCCACAAAGGAGAGTGAAAACCTCTTTGTACATTCGAAAACTGAAAAAAATAACATTGTAAAAGTACAATATCGATGATGCGTTTTTTTCTTAAATGAAATCTGTTCTAAGAAATTAGATCTTTAAATAAGGTCACGCAATATTCATTGAAAAACGAGTAGTTTTCGCGTAAATTTTGTTTGAAGTTAATGCACTTAATAAATATTTTATCTCAAAAACTGCTTACATCACTTGTTCAGTTTTTGTGATATAAAACTTTTTCAACCGATTTACTTCGCAGAATGAACATGTCAGTACTACTTGAACAGTCTGTGGAACTATGTCTTTGGACCTTGTATCCATTAATGTGAGGTTCACTGGTGGTACATCTAGAAGAGAGAGAGAAAGTAAACAACCTTTTCCACTTCCTCTCTCGAAAAACGGAACAGCGGATGTACGCTCTTCATTCTCCCCCCTCTCATCTACCTTCATCATCTAGCGAGGAAGTTGCCGAAGTCGAGATCACATTTCATTATCTCTTTAACATTGAAACAGTTTTATTGTGAAAAATATAGATAAAAGTCAATTGTAAACAGGTATACGAAATTGTTTTAGGTACTTTGTTTTTTAGTTTGTTAGTACATTGAATAAAGTACCAACGATAGGGGCCCCAATCTCCTGTGGTGGTTCATCATTTGTTTCTTCTGTGTATTAATATTGTAATGATAATTGGGGGAGTAAGATTTTAAACAAATAAAAGAATTAATTAAATCCTTAATATCGAATTATTTGATACCGATTTTCTTCAGATTTGTATAAATATTGAGAAAGAAAAATTGTTTATCTAAGGTTAAATCAACAACATAATATAATGCGAACCTACTTAAACTGGCTTTAAAACTCCGGTTTCACGTTTGGCTTTGGCAGTATGGGACCCCTGCAAGGGAGCACACGAGTACGTATCTACGCCTCTGATTGTAGCTTCACTACCTGTGAACCTGTGTTCTTGAGCTGAGTGGAGATTATAGTTATTCAAATAATCGTTCGCCATGCTGTTTCGCCAGTAAGTCAATACCTTCACAATGGGTACGAAAAAGAATAATAGCTCAAATATGTAGCTCATTTGCCTTTGCAAAGAGTTTTTATTACCCCGGAGCGAAAATATTCATATCAATTTTTGCAAAAAAGTGATCGTTTCTACCTGTACTTATTATTCGACCTCGTACACATATGTATATGAGTTCGAATAGAAATCCCAGAGCTCAAGAAACGATGCACTTCTACAAATGATACGCCACACACAGTTTTTAACTCTTTTTTGGCGTGAAATAAAATATCAGGGGTAATCAAATAACAAACAAAGAAACGCCAAAGTTTTGCAAAATATTGACATCAATTGTATCACTGACCCATCTACTAACTCCAAACTTTAGGACTTGCCCTTTTGACTTCGGATGAGAGTACTTAATTGTTATGTAAGGAAATAGTGAAATAAAAACTAACGTTAGAGTAAGACAATGGGCTTTTTTAATCATGTAGTTGGTATGGTAACCAGAATTCGAACATTGTGACCACACTAATACTAATAATATTTCGTAATATTTTGTGGATTACATACTCCTTCGGAATGTCAGCAGTGAAAAGTTTGTTTGTTTTTATTTAATAAAAGAGATATCGTGTGAGAAATCGCAAAGACAGAAGAAACACATTTAGTAATTAAGTATTCTTGACCTTTTAAGTTTGAGGTTTTTTTGGGTTCAAGCAGTAGAAATACTATACAGAGACTCCAAAATTTGCAATGAAGCTTCTTCGTTTTATTTATTATTTAATTTATTATTGAATATAATTGAATATTATTCAATTCTATTAAAAATTCGGAACGACCCTTCTATTATCGTATTTGACAGACGTTTGGGCACACCAATATGGCGGACAGGCTTTACTTGCGGAACATGGCAGAGGTGAGCTTCATGCTATTGTCTGACGCAAATAAAAGACAAAGAGATGAACGTCAACTCAAGTTACATAAAAATTCTGACGAAAGTTTCTTGAATATCGTGTAATGGTTGGTTAATTATAAAAGGGAAATAATTATTAAAATACCACTAGTAAGTTTGCGAAATTATGTAAGTTTGCAGAAAATTTAATTATTTAGCTAAATATCGAATTGATTTCAGAAAGTTGCCAATGAGGTGAATATTTGAATATATGATAATATATTTCTGAAATAGTGACAGGAATAACAGTAGAAAAACTGTTAACTGGTAAATTATTTTAATTACACATGCAAGCCTTTGTGAATGAATGTACCTATCTTCATTGCGAATTTCATCCTTTGATTTTGGATAGTAAATGTTCCTTTATATCCTAAAATGAGTGCTATGTATAATGGAATTCTGAAGGTCAAGAAACAGAGACCTAATACGGTTTGCCTCATTAAATATGAAGCAATAGCGAGTTTTTGCAAGTCAGGTAAGCGAACGCCGTAGTTCGTAATAATTGTCATCAATAGGAAAAAAATTTCAGAATATCTTCAGAAAAATGAGTTTTTGCAAGTCGTTTGCGTTTTGTCGAAAACATACGTAAAACTAGGACCTAGTTGGAACTGGAAACCTCTAATAGAGCTTCTATTGAACATTTGTTTATCTTCTGACTCTATTCTTGCTTTTATAAGGATTACCAGTTAGAAATACGGATAATACATGAAATCTGATTGAATCATACGAATATGTAAAATACACGTCTTTATCTCTAAAGTAAAGTAAAGCATTTAGATAGGCATAGAATGTAACCCCCAATTTTAATACAACACATTTATTTTGTTTATTTTAGTAATGGGAAATTATTGCAATTATATCACACTGTAGATATACAACTGTTTTTTTTCGTGACAGTCAATGTAGCCTTACTGTACACATCACCTCCAAATCCTAAAGTTATTTTTTAGTTTATTCCTAACGAATTTGAATGAACTTTTCTAAAAATTAACCATGAAGTTCCTTCCGTATTATATTGATACTGTGAATATTGTAAAATTTATTATTTCTATTCTGTCTGTAAATTAGGGTCGAATTTGTGTTTAGTGGTGGAGGCGAAAACTACTTAAAGTGTAAACTACGAAAATATTTGTCCTCGACGACAAATCGGGGAGAATAACGCGACCCGTCAATAGAAATCCCGTCATTGGATGCCGGTGCATGCGCGGAAGAATTCTTTCCAGAATTGTCGTGTTCGGTCTTTCAAATTCACGACATGCTCTAATTCACGAACTCTCTAATGCCTAATGTTCTGAACTTTAAAACGGATACGTTACGATTTGTGTTTGCCTTGTACGTCTATTTATTCAAAATAACTTAGCAGTATTCAAAATGTTAATTGTTTTTTGCAAGTTTGGAAAATGAATTCCTCGACAATAGAATTGTATAATTTACCATTTTTACGTTCTTAGTAGGTACTTACTACACTGGTTGATAGGTTTTTTTCACAAAAAATCTGATTAGTGAATCTAGTTTGCTTTTCAAACTGAATTCAGATATATATTGATAATGTTTCCATCAGGCACAGCTTTTTTGTGAGCACTGCTTTTTAAAATCTGATTTTAACATTCTCTTTGTCATAGGATCATTTACTTAATATGTAGAGATTTCATTCAAACTACATGTATTTAAGTAAATTATATGTAATATCCTGTTGAAACACCAACAACCCTGTGCTGGTTCATTCATATTTTGACAAGCTCAGAATCTGGTATTGTGATATGCCAATATGAGTTCTATGAGCTTGTTAGCCTGAATACTTACTGGTTATGTATTTTCTTCCTATAATTTACTGTATTTGTAGTGAGCTGACTTGAAAGACTCAGAGGCAAAATTTAATGCGACTTGCAAAAATGTGTTATCAACATTACTTTGGCTGCCAAGTTGGTAATTTTGAAAAGAGCTAGGCCCCGAACATATATTTTATGTGTTAAGACTGTTGTTATGATAGAAAAATGGTACACATCATACATATGCAATTCCTATTATTTTTTGCAGAGAATTGAATGATCGTCTAAGTGATTCTTATTTTTGTTTGACAAATATATAAGAAATATCGTATCCCTCACGACAGAAATGTGTTACATGTCCATTTATTAAATCTTTAAAAATATATTTACCTCCATTGCACATTAAATTAGAAGAAATGAAAAAGTTCATGAAATCTACGGATAAACTTTCTGATGGATTTTTGCACTTGAATCGAAATTTCCTACAGAAAGTGATTCTAAATTGAAAGAAGAGACTTCGGATTGTAAACTTATTAATAACTGATGAATATTTTAAAGACCTGTTAAATCCACTGGAAAAAGCAGTGAAACAGTCTTTCAAAAATTTGCAAATTGTTTGGTAACCATAGAGCAGAAAACTATTACATTAATCTTCTACATTCTTATAAAGCTATGGGATGTAACATGACTTTTAAAATTCAAATCTTAGACTCTGACTTACGATATTCTCCCGGAAAATCTTTGGTCTGTCAACGATGAGCAATGGTAAGCATTTTCATCAGTAAAATTTTACAATGAAAAACAGGTACTGAGGCAAGGGTAGTCCTAATATGTTGGCTGACTGCTGTTGGACCAAGAAGGGAGATGTTACAGATACATAATATGCTCAAACATCATTACCACGTTTTTCGTACAAAATGAGTAGTCAGAATGTACGTCAGGACAAGTAGAATAGCATTGAGAGTTGGTTATCTAGATACTGATTTTATTAAAAATTATAAAACGTTCAAATGCATATCATAAAACTTTTACCTGATGGGGAAAACTGACATGATACTTGAATTCAGTAGGAAAAATACTTACAGAATCTATTAATTTCATTATTGTGGAAGACAAAAGTTTATTTTGTTAGACCAATGTTATTTTCTCGTATTTTACTAAATAGAATAAGAAAAATGATGCTGCAGCGAAAAGTGGCGATGTTTCAAGAGAAAAATTCGTTTAGTAGATCCCTGAATCTAAACATTTGGCTTTTGTGTACTCCTACATGTAGTAAATTATTATTTAACTCGCCGAGCGCAACACGCGGTTTTTCCGGCTTGTTTTCGGTATGCGAAACAGTCAATTTTTTTCACAGTGTGCGAAATATCGCGAAGCGTTTGCGAAACATCGTGATGCGTGTGCGGAACATCTATAACTATTCTCAATTGTCTTTCGTCTTGAGGACGTTTTTGTTTATTATTATAAACAATAGTTTTCCGACAGTGACGAATCCATTTACTATTGAACAAGTAAGGTATTTCTAAATATTTGATATTTAATTTATATTATTTTACTTGACGCATTGCGTTTCGCTCACGGCGTGTTAAAAATAGTACACGCAACACAGGCGCGAAGTGATTCTCGCACTCGTTCCTTACTCGACTCGTAAGTGATTCACCTGTTTCGCGCACTCGCTACGTAAACAGCTATTCTGTAATACTTTGCGGAGTTAGAATCCACGATTTGTTGGTTTTAGGCAAAATGTTCATCCGTTCGTTTATCTCAGCAATCTCATCTTGTCATGTGAATTTTGCACATTGAGTGGCAGATAAATATTTCTGATATTTATACATAATGATACATAATTAAAAGCAGCATTTTTTACCGGCGAATAAAGTTGTGAAGGTGTGTGACGTTATCAACAGTTTTAAATTATACAAGAGCACTCAACTACCTAAAATACCCGCCCACTTCACGGTCACTACCAAAAATGCCCTTCCAGTGCCAATTTCAATTCGGATTGATTGATTGATTTTTTGTGTTTCCGGGCGCGTCAACTACTAGGGTTGTTATTCCCGTAAGTGTAGTACATATTTTCTTCAGATGTGGCAGTGACCCTCCCCCTGCTGAATGACGAGATCCGGCGCCTACATACCGTCGACTACCGGGGTTCTTCCCACCAGCGGGGCACCGCCCCACCCGGGACCAGCTCTAAGCTCTCAACATGTGTGGTAGTGTAGTGCATGTTAGTGCCAGTATGTGTAAGAGGTAGGGATAGGACAATGAAGAGGCATGAAAGATCGCGGGCGGTCCGTGGCCCGTTTGTTAAGATACTGCTCTGGCATTCGCCTGATGTTGATCGGTGAAACCACGGAAAACTACCGATCAGAGCAGCTGGCCGCTAGAATTCTCCTCCAGACAGCGATTGAATTCGACCTAGCTGAGAAGCTAGTGTCGAAAATTCTGCCACCGTCGGAATCTGAACCTATTAATTTCCGGTCAGAAGGACTGCAACAACATGCCCTCAGTCATCTCTCCCGGTTTCGATTTGGCAGCCTTAGTCATTTCCAACACAGCTTTCCAATACATGAAGGAGACGATATCAATATCTCTCTCGAGTTATTACTGAATAAATATTTAACTTACTAGTTATTTTCTTGGTATCAGACATATTACACTAATCAATAGACCAGTCAATTTATCGAAAATTCTTATTTGATTAAACGTTCATAACAGTATATGAACAAAAGTTTATATTTTATCCTTGAAGATATTTCTAGGTATCAGTTAGATCGTTTTTAGGAATGATAGTATAAATAAGCCTTCGACAGCGGAGAGATTCCTATTTCGATTTTAGAGATAAAATAATTTTATCTCTTTTACTACCACGTAGCTCAGAGAATGTATTAAAATTATGTATTATTATTAATATTATTTTTATTATTATTATTATCATCCCGTTCTATGGCTTCACGATATAAAGATACCACATTCATAGTGCCCAAAATGCGTTTTACCACTAGCGTCTAAGTATGACCCTTCAGCCTTGAAATATGTAAAATGCGTGTACGGTGTAATTGAAACCGCAAAGATTCACCTCGAAAGCTTTCGTGAACAGAAATTCAGTCTGAGGTTATAATCTATATTCAGTTAATGTCCCGGATTACCTTCACTCTGCTCTTCGTAATAAAATGAAGAGACAGTAAATGAACTCTCCATTATTCCCATATTAAAATTTATACCAGTCAGAAATTAAATGTCCCAAAAATAACACATATTTCCGGGTATAAAAAGATGAAAAAGAGATGTTCTAGAATTTATATTTCAACCCGTGTTCCTTTTAATATTTCATGTTATGTTTTTAATAAAATACTACAATAAAATAAGTAAAAAGTAAAATAGAATATTATTGAAAAATATTTATTTCATGTCAAGTTATATTGTCTATTTAAGAAATTTTAGAGCCTGAAATTCCTATGTTTAGATATCTACATTTTACACATTTACTAATAATGCACGAAAATTCAACGAGATTGACATGAGGAGAGAAAAATATATATTGTAAAGAGAGTATGCAATATAAACTATCTGCCGCAATTCTGCCAATATGGTGCAGAAATATCTAACACTCACGTGTGAATGATGCGGTCTGCTCGCCGATGTTGAGTAGACTACAGATTTGAAATGTGGGCCTCTTCGCTCTCCTTTAAACAGTATCTTACGTAATCTTCCTTGGAGCACTATCTCCTGAGTGTCAGCTGACAGAAACGTCCTTCCCACAGAGTAGACGATATAATCACACACACACACACACACACACACACACACAAACACACAATGGCCAAGCGCCGCTCACTATTCAAACAAGGGAAATCCTCCACCCCGACTCTGAGCTGTATTGCAGAGGGGGCTGGTGGCCTTCAAAAATCTTCATCGAATGTCGGCAATGTAATTTCCAAAATTCAGAACACTGATATATAATAAATTGGAAGCAACAAATTTAAATTTATGAAGTTATTTTACTTAACATAATTTTATCAAACATGATTTAACATAATTTTATGGGGGTTGTCCATAGTAGTATATTTCCAGTGCACGTGGTTTCGGCTTCACTTTCCAAGAGACACTCGCGTTTTTGTATTAGGGAAAGCTGTAGGAATCCAGTTGTAAAGGCACTTTCTGGTTCAACTAAACCCACTATCAATGGGGAAAATAAACCTGAAATGCTAATTGATCACGATAAACATATTCCAATACATAAATTATTTTGTAAAATCGTAATTGAGTAAAGTGTATAAAAATAATGAAAATACGATATACAAGGGAGGATAACCCTAAAGATAAAAGGCTGAACTCCCAGCTCCTGTGGCAGAGGATCGCCCGACCAGGCGGACTGTACGAAGATACGTGCGATTTCTGAGAACAAGGTGAAACTTTATCTTCGATACACCAGCCGTTGTCTGAACTTCTATAACGAATATCAGAGTAACTAAATTCGATCACTTTGAGGGGAGTGGTAACCACTGGCAAAAAATCACAAAGAGCACAAAATTGTACATGTGGCCCCTAGAGCAGGGTTGTCCAACTGACATTTATTGTGGCCCACGAAAGGTTATTAGGCAAACGTGAAAGTCCCTTGCATCCATGTCGGGCGATAATATTATGCCTAGCACACGCGCCCTGTCGGTGTCAACACCCTCTTAATGTAAATAGATTAAGTTCAGATTTAAGATTTTTTAGTAAATACAGAAATTCAAAATCATCCTAATGAGAGTCGCTGCGTTATGCATGGTAGATATCATGCACGAACCCCCCTCCCCCGTTTCAGAACAGTCGGACAAACTACTGTGATCAACAATACGAGGGCACGTGTGGATCACCCGAGAAATGAAAATATGGCCCGCAACCTTATTAAAGGTTTTATTTGTAGCCCTTCAGGCCTTTCAAGTTGGACACCCCTGCCCTGTTATACCCATAGCATTGCTTTTCGGTCGCTTGGAGAACGGCGGTTAGACCATATTACTGATAATGAAGGAAAGTTAAAAATGGAAAAAAACTTTAATTAAAAATTACAGAAATTTAATTGTATTCTGCTAGATTCATTATAACGAATAATTAATACAGAAATGTGATTTCTTCTCAACAGGTTTGAGGGATTACCCTTAGACTTACCGTAATCCATTGTTCTAACCGGTAATTGAGCAAGAAATCTTTCAAGAATTTCTGCCTGGAATCTCAAGGAACTATTTCCAAATACCTAAAACCTACAAACACCGAGATGGCGAATAGGGCTACTACAGGCACGATACAGGACTGAGATGGACTTAGTGGCTGCCTCGGCGATTTGCTCGGGAGGCACGTGGAAGCTCTGCATTGCAAATTGTGTGCAGATGAGTAGTAGTTGTCCGTGAAGTCCTTAGAGGGCCCCTTAGGCACCGATAGATGGTAGTTGTGGAGTAGGGCTCAATCGATAGGTAACCCCAACTAGAAAGACAGAGTACATGGTGATTGTCGTACTAGTTCTACGTTTTAGCACCACTAGTTGACTATGTGTTGTGTGAACACTCATCGTAAGATTATGTGAATACTTATTGTTTCTGATATCTGAAGAAACATCCCGAGACACTCATGTCACCAATTCCCTCAATAATTTCTAATAGTCAACGATATCGAAATGATGTTATCATTGTCGAATAAAATGAATCATTCAAAAGAATCAAATTAATCACCTGATAAAGATACTTTATTTTAGAGTTTTGATTGAAATTTCAAATTCCAAATTTGTTATTGAATCTTCGTACTATCACTTTCTAGCGTATTAATTACGAATTTTAGAGAAATTATTGTAGTGCAGGAAAACAAAAAACGCACTTATTGCTGTGCACAGGTAAGGAAAACGTGCGCTTACATGCAGGGAATTAAAGAGAGTTTTTGCAAGACGTAAAACGACAATTCTGGGGAGAATTTGTACTGCACATGCAGTGGCATCAAATGACAGAATTTTCATTGACAAGTCCTGCCATTCTCCCTGTTTTGTCGACTACGACAAACTTACAATTTACGTAGTTTTTGTCACCACCACTAAACACGATATCAATACTAACGCACAATGAACATGGAAGAAATGACAAATGCAATATCCATAGTACCAATATAATACGGCAAGAACTTAAAGTTTAGGAAACTAAAGGTTAATATTTCTCAAGTATATTCAAATATGTCAGGAATAAACTAACGTAATAGTTTAGGATTTGAAGATATGTATACGAGGCTACAATGATTGTCACGAAAAATTAATTATTTATTCACATGGCATTGAAATTGTCATACATTTCCCATTCTTAATATAAACATAATAAATACGTTTTAGTAAAATTGTGGGGTTACATTTTAAGACTATCTTGAAGTTATAGTTAACTTTGGAGACAAATACACATATATTCGTATGATATAATCGAATTTCATGCATCTGCCATTTATGTTCAGCCTAAACCATTCTTACAATTTTTTCCAAAATTGATATTTCCCGAGCAATCTGAACTCAATCTCTGAGAGTTTGCAACAGAGGTACTTTACATGAAACTTCAACCATACTTTTAACACTTTCACGAAAACGGCACCATTTTTTTAATTTCTCATCTACTGCTAGAGAAAGTGTTGTAAACCTGCGTGAGAAACACACAGAAAAACTCTTATTGCCGAGCCCTGGAAACGAAAAAGTGGATATAATTGGTGCATGTATATAATAAATTACTTCCTCTGTAACACATTAGGTAGCCAGAAGCAGTTTAGTGAGTCCTTGATACCGAAAAAATTGATTGATGGCCAAACGTCTATCGGTCCGGCAATCGGTCTAAAGCTGGCTTTACACTTGCAAGAAAATGGCGAGCAATATTATTTCGCAAGAAAAGTTGCCAATGTAAACATTGCGGCAATAAATATTTCTGATGTTGGCAATATTTCTTGCAAGATATTCCGGTCGTAATGTAAACTTATGTGTTTCCATCCTCGGAAAGTTATTGCCGACTGTTGCTGTGACTAGAACTGGATTTGAGTATGAGCAAGATATTGCTGGAAGAAGCCAGTCAATTGCGCAGGAAAGTACGTATGGTATGTACGTACATAGACGTAATATTTCCATTTTAGTATGCATTTTTTCGTAAAATGTGTGCGTGTGTGAAAAAGGTTTACGACAATAAAAGTAGTAATAAATATTCCCTCTATGGTTGATTATCAAATGTTCAAATTTTGATTCAGCCATAGATGCCCCCTGGTTATTAATTTCTTACGTTAAAAATTATTAAGATATTAATCTAATCTAAATCAATTTTGAGATTGCTGTATAATACATCAGTTGTAGGATTTTTTTTAATTTTTACCGAATTAGTAATTGCACTTTTTAGTAAAATAATATTACTTTGCTCCCATGGGAATCGAAATCATTTTATTTTATGAAAAATATGCCTACCTAATTCGCACAAGCCCCCTTTTCCTTTCTTCTTAAAATTCAGTCACACGTCCTCACAAATCGTCGGCATTATTTCTTCTCCTCATTTAGCACAATTAGGGCGACCGCAACTCGCATCTTCTGCCTTCCACTAGTAATGTCGGAAAGTGAGGTGTAACCTCACTTAATTTCATGCGCCATTTTCCTCGCGGCACGGCAACAAATACTCCTAATGTAAAGCGATCGGCAATATTTGCCGGAAATATCTTGCTCAGATCTTTCTCCTCCTTGCTCTTACTAGTGTTAAGATGACCGCAAGAAGCAGAAACAAATTGCTGAAAGATATTGAGGAAACGTATTACTAATGTAAGGCCCGCATGAGAACAACACTAGCGGTCAAACAGTAAGCAGGGATTTCGCCAAAATTGATACTTCCCACTCGATGTCATGGCACCTTGAAATTCAAAACATTTTTTTTAGCTTTGGGGGGCTCCACTTTACATGAACTATCAAGAATATTTTCAATTTTTTCTCAATAATGGCTTCAATTTTTTTATTAAACTTTGTCCTCAGATTGCGTAAAGGACGCGTACAAAATCAATCCCAATTTCGATAAAAAATCTCAATGTTCGACCATTTCTTAAGTTCAAATTTTTTGGTCATCTTCGTACAACTTCAGCACTGAAAATAGAGATTTTTTTTGAAATCTCTAATTTTCAAAAATTACCAAATTTTAAACTTAGTTGGGCGTTTTCGTACAACTAGAAAATTGATGGTAGAGATTTTTTCCTAATAAAATTTGCTTCAAGATAGATTTTCAAATAAGTTTACGTGCAAATTTTGTGATTGTGAGTGGTGTTTCCGTAACTTTGTGTAAAACAGCCAATATTTAAACAATTATTTTTTCAAATAACGGCTCCAGTTTATTAATTTTTTCCTTGTATGTAGGAAAGCGGTAAAGTAAGTGGTAGATGTATTTATGTTAAAAATTGCGAAAGTTCAACATTTTTGGCAGTTTGCCTACAACATTAAAGGTATACTTTTTTATTAAAGAAATCTGTTCATCAAAAAAAGATATTGAAATAATGTCACGTTCAACCTGAGTTGGACCATTTTTCATGAAAAATAGGCACGTTTTAAATAATTTTAAACATATAATGTATCAAAAACGGCTCCATTTTATCTTTAAATTTTTCTTCATATGTAGAACGGTATAAATAGTTATTCTGGATCCGTTTTTAATAGTTTTGAATGTTACGAGTCGCAAATAAATCTCGAGTTACATACTAGTCGCAAATAATTCAAAATTACTTTTAAAAAATGTTTAACACATGACAATACGTTCTCGACTATCTTTGGATTCGCCTTTTTACGCTCGCCATGATATACTAAAAAAGTATGTACTGATATGTATGTATGTATCGTACAGTTCCATTTGAAAAAAACTAAATATCTCTTAAAATACAAGTGATAAAATGGAAACATTCCATTCCCTCATGCAGCTGCGTAAAAACTGCATTGCAATAACTCCCAATAATGACAGGTTGCGTGATTTATCCTTTTAATGTACTGAAACAATACTGATGGAGTGCTAGAATTCTTTAAAGGTCTGGAGTACAATATGCAATGATTTATAACCATAAACCGTAATATATTTACAAAATAACTACTTTTCTGGACATTTTTCGCTTAGCTTTACACGGCTCAAATTTATTTTTGAACATTTGGTAGGGATAGTGCTAAATGTACTCTTTGAGATGATATGAACGCCATATTGCTCAATTTTAATTTTTTTCCAAATTACAAAAATGTAATTTTTTTACTTGTCTCTCACGACGTTAATATTTGCATTAGCTGAAAATTGTTCGTATAATTTCATTTATGAGTACACGTACTTTAAATAATGTGAGATAAAGTTTATCAAAAACTCAACAATGTCCTGTGAAAATGAACTCATTTTTCCGCGTTTTCAGAAGCGCTCAAATGTCACTTTCTCAAAAACAGCTGCAAATGTTTACTTCAAACTTGTCGAACGGACAGTGCTCATTACACTCTTTAATATAACGTAAAGTTAATTTCGGGTAATTTTTTTTTGTCTTTACAAAAATTAGACAAATGTAATTTTTTGGAAAATCTTTCACGCCGTTAATATGCACATTTCTAGCACTTTGTAAACCTATTCTATTTGTGAGTTCGAGTGACTCCTAATGAAGTTTTTCGATAACTCGAAACGTTTCTGTGAAAAAAGAGCTTCAAATTTCTAGTTTTCAGTAGTGCCTAAAAGTAGTTTTCTAATAAACGGCTCCAAATGTTTCAAAGAAAATTGCCATTTAGGTCGAGGTTTTATTCTTCTTTAATATTTTTAAAATAATACTACCGTTATACTGTTAGAAACAGACTAATTAAGATTTTTTTTTAAAAAGTACTTTGAACGGCTATGCAGCATGCAAGAGTATGTGACAAGTCCAAATAGCTAGCGGAGACCAAAGGAAATAGGGAACTAATTACGGGAAAGTCTGTACCATTTTGTACCACCACTAGTTGAACTTTGAGAACAGATTTAGCTCTGCTGGATACCGGCACTCTGTAGTTTGAGTGGTCAGAAACAAGCAGAAAGTCAGAATTTAAAGTAAAATGAAATTGAAGGAATATGCGAAGAAATAATCCTCACGATAAAATTGAGATGATTATTTGATTTTCTGTGCAATTAAATATCAACCTTTGGAAGTGTTAGAAATCCACTCAAACAAAATATCGGGTCTATTGTACTGTAAACCTTTTGGGCGTTCCAAGTTGAGTTTCAGTTGACATGGAATGAACGAGCTAAAGTGAAATAATGATTTACATAGGGCAGTATGTTTACACTTTTCTTTTAGTCGCTAGTATTGCACTTGCAACCATGCTACCTGAGCGCATTACTTTTGGTTTCGTAGAACATAGATAAGAAGTAATTACTGAATCAGGTACGAGTCACGTGTGGAGATGGTGCAGTCGAGGAAACGTTGACGTAACGTGTGACTCCGTGGAACAAAATTTGGCGAGTATTTGTCCAATTACATTAGGCGAAAAAGGCCATACTACCGTAAAAATTCCTTCTAATCTGTTATTTTTTAAATGTAATCATTCATCATTCTATTTCTAATTTACAGTTTATTAATAATGCCGGAAACCTTAACTGAGCGTGATGAATCTGAAGCCCGATGGTATTTTTGATACTCTGGTAGCTCCTTTTTGCACTCCAGATTCACCTACTTTGAATGAATGGTTATGAACGGGAATAAAATGAATAAATACATTTAATGAATGAACATGTTTTGAAAGGTTTGTGAACAAATTTTGATTACATAATCTAATAAAACTATTTTATGCATAAACAACATTGACGGCAAAAGCTAGCTTTGCTAAATTTGGTACCAATGGTTTAATGAGCTTAAATGTAGATACGGAATCGTTGTGCCGCCTTCCAGGTTGAATCTGCAGCTTGTTCCTTTGACGCCACAACCGTTGACTAGAACCACCACAAATATCACTTGTACAGGTGTGCAGGTTTGATGTATTTGATGAGCACGACAGTATCACTGATTGCGTCACGACCAATTACGAGGACTATTCTCTGAAGTTATGCTTACAAAATGGCGAGAGAGCGCACGGGGTCCACTTCGTTCGACTTCCACCGGTAGACTTACCTTTCCTTGCCTTCTGCCTGGGAGCGCGGGAACTTCAGCAACGTCGCTCGGCCTGTGCGTACGAGCGTTGGACGCTGTGTAGTAAAATGTACGAATACTACGAAACGTAGGAGAATGGAAAGTAACGATGCAGCGTAATTTGGTGAGTTTTTCCCAAAACCTAATATTGTAGGATCCTGATTTTGAAAAAGAAAAGGATAAATTGCATATTACTCGCGCAACTTTTCTTGAACGATGACCTTGCTTCCCCCTCTCTGGCACAAGAAAGAAGCTCAAGGTCAAAGCTCGCAGCGAGCACTGATGACAGCATTCCTAACACATCTTCATTGACTCGAAATAGAAACAATTTTCTTTTGAAGACAAGAACTTCTGTCCGTTATTTTCTCCAAAAAATCTAAAGAAATAACGGAAGCGGATAAAGATCTATCATAGGAGATATCTGGAACTCAAGAGAAAGTTAGAGAAAATTATTGGGAAAGTTGCGAAGGCATAACTGATTCTCCAGAGATTGGCATAGCTTCATAAAATCTAGAGGCCGATTTCGTAACCAATACCCCCAATCCATCAGCATTTCTTCAATCCATCGTTCAAGAAAAGTGTTGCGAATAATACCTATATGTAGTATTGGATTGACGCCACGTAGTAGGATTAGATTGACGCCATCTTACGAGACGGACGCATCTTTTGGTGTTCTTAAATTTTTGTCTACTATATTTAGCCTATATTACTTGTTGCAGGTTGGCTGTATTTACAATTTCGGCTAGTTTTTTGCTATCGGCAAGACAAACTAATATATAACAAATTTTAAACGGTTACTGGAACATTAACGAACTTAAGATTTTCGAGTTGGTGTTGTGTCAAAACGTATAAACAGTTCAATTTCTTTTCGATATTATATCACTGTACTCATTTAATTACTGAAAGATTTTTATTATATTTCTATGACGAAAGACGATTCTGTTGATTTGAACTTTACGAGGACGGTGTATCGAACAGTTTTGAATTTGTGTTTCATATTTAATTTATTCTATATTTTCAAGACAAAATTTCAGTTAATATCATTCTACGGTGTCTATGGTAAGTATAGTCTACTGAGTACTGAAAGTACTAGCTTTCAATCAATTTCGTAAGCAACACACTTTCTCATTCTAGAATCGAATCATTTTTTTAAATTTATTGAATAAATATCAACCTTACACTTTCAAAACATTAAGGTAACAGCTTGTTGCTCTTATCTGACATTCTTGTATTTATTCCAATTTTATCAAGTACATTTAAAAACGCATTCGTGACATGGCAAGTAATTGTTCCACTCTTTTTACTCTCTACGCTCTCAAAGCTGGCCTTCTGAAAGCCTTCACACACATAAACAGTAATTTAGTTGCGAAGGTTGGAAGAGGTCGTTCTCTATAGACGGTTGGGTACACTCGTCGGCAACACTGCGACTCATCCCAACCGCGCACACGTGACTGCACAAAAGACAGACACCATATCCAGTCGCAACTCAAAACTAATTTAGTATTTTAGATTATGAAACAGATTTTCCTCACCTTCCTGATCCTCACAACCCTCTCTTCTCTGCCATCGACAAATACATGCACAAGCCAACGCAAACAGGCTAGGACGCGCGTCAAAACCAAAACACGTAAAGCTGCGCGTCCTAGTCCACTTGAAAACAAAGACATTCTTACTGAGCCTAAAAATCAAGTACTTATTTTAGCTGATAGCCAAGGCCGCCATCTTTCCTCCATTCTCAGTAGGAAGTTACTCTCCAACTACTCAGTCTCATATATATTTAAACCTATCAAAGGTGCAAGTACAAACGGGCGCCGCTACCAACGGCTCCCCATACTTCGAACGGTGTTGTTTTTTGTTGTTTTTTTTTTGAGTGAAACAGTATTTTTTTATTGTGCTTAACAAAATATATTAGTCGTCAGGGAAAGTGTAGTGCTGCAGTGAAAGTTGTATGTTACCAACAAGTCCCCCCGCGCTGGGGGGTCTACTAGTGTCAGCAGCTCACGTGCTAAATGGTGACACACCATCAATCACAAGCATGAATGGAATGTGCTTCCATTTCACCCCAAATGGAAATATTCATGGACCCCTGGAACAATTCACAAACGTCACAACGCGCCGCCCAGCAGCAGAGATGGAAAACGCGAGGGGACTCCTCTGACCAAGCTCTTCAGTCAAGTAAGCACTAAATGATGCTTATCTTTAACGGTTTTGGTGTTGCCCACAGCAATCAGTTAGTCGCAACAGTCAACCAGTGTTTTATGAAAAACAGTAAAAGTCCTAGACGCATATACGTTATATCTACCAGATGAAAAACAAAGCTTTCCTAAATAAATTGTAGGCAAACGGGCCCGTCAAAATTATGGTACCAGGTTTTCAAATATGACCGAAAGAACATTCTGCCAACGAGGGGAAGAAAGTGAAGATATCCTTCATTTATAATAGCCACCCTTTTTATGTCCAGATAAAGTACTCGACTATCCCTATATTTATCAGTTGAACATAAGCACAATTTACAAGAAAACAATTTTTCTAACTGAAATTCAGATAAAGACACTTATTAAATTAATTCAGACTCATAATAGAGGACTTTAGAGAATACCGAAAATCTGTGAGAAGAAGAAAATCGGAGCATCACACATATAGGGACCCTACTCAAAAAAACTTTTTCGGTTGTAAATAAAAGATCTGCCCATTACCTATTCAAGAAGAGGAAATATTTAACGAACTTTCGACAAAACTTTCAGGGTATTAAAAGTCGTTTAGAACTGTTTTGGAAGAGAGACGTAAACCGTTCTAACTACCGTCGCGTCGATTGTACGATAATTGAAATGAACAAGCAATTTAGGAATAAATCGTTATGATTACACTTGTCAAGAGTTCAAATTCGCATCAAGTCGTACAATACTCCATCATGTGCAAAAATTGTCGAGCTTTCGGTCACATCAGCAGGAAATTGCGGAAGGCGATCTTAGATGTGGTCGAGATGCTTAGAAAGCCACATACGTCGCAATGTGATAACCTAAACGCTAATAATGTACCAAAGTGTTGATACTCATGTGGTGATGCCAACACGGCTAACTATAAGCGATGCAAAGTTACAAAGAAGCAGCTTAAAAGCATATAATTGATCAGGTCAATCCAAATTTTCAGCTCAGAACTGCCAAATAGAGACAGGTCCGATATGACCAACTTAAAATGCAGAAACAAGGCAGACCTTATCCTATGCCCTCTCAGAGTATTCCCCTCTGCCGCTTGATTCAAGGGGCCTTGCCTCACTTTCCACTAGTTCAGCCGCCTAGCGTCGCTCAGTATTTTTTTTTTTTTTATATTTTTTGTTAAGTAATTCTCCTCCAGTCCTCCAAAATATGAATTATAAACTGACAACCTAATCCAAACAATTAATAAATAATATTCTTTCTTCAACATTGCCTGCAGTTGCAACACAGATGGTTCAAAGACTTTATTTAGTCATTGGATCAATGGCACACAAATAAAGATAGAAACTTCAAAATTTCTCAACATGGAAATGCAATGGCGTAAGCGCCAAGTAGTAACGAACTTAAGTATTATTTTACAAGCCTGAGCTATTAGCTGTTGTTGCTATTTCTCAGAAACAACATTTAAAGCCAGTGAAAAAATTTTCGATCCCAATTATTTTATATACCGCAGTGATCGAATTTTTCAAATAGCATCACGGTGGTAGCAATTCTCATCAATAGGAAAATTAAACATACACTGATTCAATCCCCATCCTCAAATGAATAGAACACATATTATCAAAAATTGAATTAATCTCTTCTGACATAACTTTGATTGCAGCATATAAACCTCCCAAAAAAAGGTCCCTCAGTTTCTTGAAAGCATTATTTGATGGAAGATCGCAAATAATATTAGCAGAGACCTGAATTGTAAAAACCAAGTTTGGAACTGTAATACTACTTTCCATATAAGGATACTTCTTTCATAAATTCGCGATGCAAAGAAATCTAATATACTAGCTCCTCCAGAGCCCACATACTACCCCTATAAACGCCAAATGTAGTTCCGTATCATTCTAGATATAGCTTACTTACACAAATTTAACATTCCGATTTACAAAATGTGAAACCAGAATTAGATCAGCCACAATCCAGTAATAATTTCGTTCAATGCTGACCTCAGGCCCACAAAACGAAAAATTATCGCAGGGTAAAATTATTGGGACGACGTTAGAAACATTTCTAACAAAGAATGTCAGTATCCTAGAATCTTAAAACATCATCTGAAATAGACAGTGGTATCACACTCTCTCGAAAACATAATTAAAATTGCTGTCAAAAAGGTCATCTATTTAATTAGGAATTTCACCAAAATTAACTCCGAGTTTCCTAGAACCACTCCTAAATTTAATTAAAGAAAAACATACTTCGTAAGAATGTGGCAATATTACCGGCAATAAACTGTGAACACAAAATCAATAGTTTATCGGTAAAATTCAAATGATATTACATAAAAGTGAGTGTGTAACACATTTCCAAAACTTTTTTACACACTCCCTCCAAACTCAAGACACATGTGGAATACAATTAAATGTACAAAAAAGAAACATCTTTTATCCTCAATTAATCTTTTAACACGGACTAGTAACGACTGATTTCGAAAAGCTGAAAACTTTGCGGCCTTTGGAGAAAATACTTTAAACTAACCCGTAATGCGACATTGACTTTCATTAGAAGTGGAAAGAAAATTTATCATTCCGCATACTTTCCGTGCCAACAAAAACTAAACATTTAATAGTCCCGTCCGAGACATACCAAATATTCAGCTTAAACCGAGAAAAAATCAGCAGGCATGACTTAATAAATAATTAAATGATGAAAGGATTACCTCGCAATGCATTACTGCCTAAAGCTCTTTAGGTAATGCTTGTCTAAGTTAGCTATTATCCAAGACCTGGAAACTGCTATTATAACACCAATTTGGCAAGCCGAAAAAAAACCCACAAGATCCTCTTAGGTATAGACATTAGTTTGTCACGACCTTTGCCAAGAATGTTGAAAAAGCTTATAAATCCGACTATTAAAATTTTTACCGAAACAATGCGCTTACCAATACGCAATTTGGATTCGCGTCCAAACCACCACAAGCCATCAACTACTCGAGTACGGATACATTTGCTGAAGGCATTTCATACCGAATGTACACAGCTTGCCAATTTTTCTCACATCGCACATGCTTGGATAAAGTGTGGCAATCTTGGCTACTACAAGTTGCAAACCTTAGGACCCCGATTACCTCAAAAATATTATTAAATCTTTCGTTCAGAGAGGGATTTCAAATTAGTATTATAACAATATCAAGAGCACATATCATCAAAGCGGCGTGCCGCAGGTTCCCCACTCTCTCCCCTTTATTGTTCAACATATATATAGGCAGAACTACCAGAATGACTTACCACGAATAGGCACTTTATGCGTGATACCGTATTATTTCAAGGCAATTCAAATTACCAACGCTTGCAAGATCTCCCAGTCGGACTTAAAATATTTTGTTCGAATGACAATGAAATGGAGGATTGCCATACAACCCTACCAAATCAAGTCTAAAAATTCTCACGTAAGAAAAGTACAGAACGCAGGACAAATTTAAATCAATAATAACTGAATCCTTGGCTCAATAATGAAACGCCCGTAAAAATATCGGTGTATTATGGATCAAAAAATAACATGGAAAAACGCATATTCAAGAAATACGATTAAAACATTCAAAATTAACAAACTTTCCCCTATTTAATAACAATCATAGCTTAATCTGGACTGCGCACTATCATATTTTTTTAAATGATAAAATAGTCCCCCTCATAACTATACGCCTGTCCAAATTTGAACAATATAGCAAAACACAATCTAAAGAAACTACAAATCATTCAAACAAGTACTACGAAAAGCTTACAAGGCCCTTGGTTTATTCAAATTAACGCAAATTCACGAGAGTAAACATTCCTTCCATTAGCAAACTATTCAACAGATGAGTAACAGATTTTTCAGCTGCCTTCCGACTGACAAGTCACAAAATTATTTCTAGGCAAAAATGCTTCCATCCAACCCGCATTATTTCCGAACCCAACAACTTCTTTAAACCACCTTAAATTAGAATAATTAAAGTAATATGATATAGTAGTAATATGGTAATAATAATAGGTGATATAATATAAATATAATAATAATAATAATAATAATAATAATAATAAACAAATTTAAAATGAATTTCTTCTGAATTACTGCTCTGCAGACTTTGTTTACGAGGTAGCCGTGTGACCCTCCTCAAATACTGTTAGCCGAAAGGCCAAAAAGTATGTATATTAATAAATTGTAAATTAGAAACCCTGAAAGGCATATTATGCCGAACAGGCAGGAAATAAATGTAAAAAAAAAACTATCAAATGTTTGGACCATTGGACACCCACACAAAGACACTGACCAAGCAGGGCACAGTCATTATCGTAGGAGGGCAGAATGAAATTAATTGGGGCGGTAACTTTACACCTGAACAATATGTAAACAAATTACAATGAGCCGCCCAAAACTCTTCACATTGTAGTCTCAACTCTGCCCTTCTGGTACAACAGACCAACACTATGCAGCGAGATTAAGCACGCAAACCAACAATTAAAACTGCAACTGAGAGAAACAAATGTTACACTTTTTGAAATCAATTTCCTCTCAGCAAAACACTTCACCCGGTATGGTCTCCACATGAACTTTGCTGGAAAACATACAGTCGGCATAAAGCTTGCACAACACATCACCAACTCCAGTCCTACGCAGCCTCTGCCAAAAATCCATCCCTTTCACCTTCCTTACGATGTCCACCCCCACCCTTATTTCGAACCCACTTACCTCCTCTGATCCTTCTCCCACTCCCCCTACCAATTATCCTACACCTGATGCCTCAGTTTCCTCACAACCTGTCACTGCAGGGTCACACTACAACCTTCGTCCACGCACTCGAGGTAAAAATGGCATAAATATATAGCAACTACAGTCAGATGCAGTAGAAAAACTAATTCTTTCTTTCATTTCTAAGCATCATAACGTATCTCAAGGCTTCCTCCTCTACTTTAAAAAATGCAAATAATTTTTGAGAAAAGTGATACGGCAGGCTAAAATCATGAAACGGGACCATAATTTTTTAAACTCAAATAATAAAACAAAAGCAATGTGGAATATAGTAAAACATTCGACCAAATCAACTAGAAACCTTGAAGAAAATGTTGTTTTAAAAGATAACGATAGAAATGTGAACGATCCGGCAACAGGGGCTAGCCTCTTTAACCAATACTTTTCGAGAATTGCTGCCGATCTCAGTAAGGGTCTTCAGCCACAAACTTCAGCATTAGACGTTTCCCCAAATATTTTAGGCACGATGTTTGTTTCCAAAACGTCTTCCCATGAAATTATGAAAATAATCGGTAAACTAAAAAATTAATATTCGCCCGGTTTAGATGACTTTCCGGATTGTTTGTTAAAGGCTTGCGCGCGCGCCATTATACACCCCTTAACTCACATATTTAATGTATCCTTATGCACAGGAATTTTAAAAGATTTTTTAAAACAACTACGATTAAGCCGCTTTTCAAAAACGGCACCAAAATCTCTTTTGTCGTTTTTTTTCTTCAAAAATATTAGACTTTTTAACGTACGAATGGAAACATTTCTTAGTAAACACGGCGTGTTTTCAGATTGCCAACATGGCGTTCGAAAATCAAAATCTACGGAAACAGCCATATTTTCTTTTCTTAATGATGTCTCCTCATCTATGGATCAAAACGAAGCTCCTATTGGAATATTTTTAGATATTTCAAAAGCCTTTGACGTCATTGATCATAACATTGTACTCTCAAAATTACCTTCGTATGGAATTCGTGGTTTCTCTAGATTGGTTATATCCGCAATTTAAACAACGATCTCAGGGAGTATAAATACCTTACTGGAATAATGAAACATTATGTACGCACCTTTCTGATTCTTTGCCAATGCATGTAGAGTCTCGCACAGATCGATTTTAGGTCCTATTTTCTTCTTACTGTACGTAAACGATATGCCCTCGACGATTATAAACGGAAGAATAGTTCTCTTTGCGGATGATACGAATATTCTTTGCAATACAGAAACCGTAAATAGTTTAATAGCAGATATTTCAAATTGGTTCCGTAATAACAAATTAATACTTAATGAAAAGAAAACTGTTTCAATGCAGTTTTCCATTTCAAACAAACAGCTCTGCATTTCACTGAAAATGAACGGTGTGCCATTGGCTGATGTTAAGGTAACAAAATGTGTAGGTCTTTCAATTCAGTTAAACCTTAAATGGAACGTCCATTTAAATGAATTGAACCCTAAATTAAGTTATTTATGCTACGCTTTCAGAATTCTTTCATATTCAGTCAGCCTACACACTGCTCGTTGTGTATTTTTTGCGAATGTTCATTCCCGCCTGAGATATGGCCTAATATTCTGGGGAAATATATCTTATAGCTCCCTGACTTTTAGATTACAAAAATAAATTGTACGAATAATAAGCAAATCCAACCTACGTGATTCTTGTAAGCCTCTCTTTATTAATCTAGGTTATATATAGGTATTATAACCATTACCTTGTTCCTTAATATATGAATCAGTGCTTTTTGTCAAAAATGACTTTATAGGGGCCATAATATATTTTCAGCAAACGCCGTAGTCTATTACTACAACACTCGACGTAATAATCACATTCATCAGGTAATAGTATCACCACCTCACTACAAAAAAATTACGTAAAATACATTACATTATTTTACAACACCTTGTCAGATGGCATTAAACGATTAAAATCGATACAAAAATTTAAGTCCCAAGTAAAATATTTTCTGCTGCATAACTGTTTCTATACAATTAGAGACTATACTGAGCATCTAAAAGGAAAGTTATATTAATGTTTAAAATGACATTTAATGTATTGTATATCATTTTTATTGTACAATTGTAAAGAACCTATAAGAAGTATTGTACTTCAGCTTCTGGGTCAATAACCACCATCTCGATCAGGTTTTCGTCCAGTTTCCGTGATCCTCGAACAAATGCTAAGATGGCCCATTGTTTTGCTTTTGGATATAAATGTAACTTCAAATTTACTCCTGCCCATAGCACACAGTTTTTAACTGTTTTTGACGTAAATAAATAAATGTTTATAAATAGTAATTTATTTCCCTTAAAACATTCTGTATTCAGAATCCACGTTTTACGGGTCCTTGATATCGAAAAATTGGTTTGCGATAAAACGTCAATTATTCCGTCGGTTCATATGTCGTCAACGCTAGCGACTACACAATGGTCAACTCAATGCTGTGACGACACAGAAATCAGCTCTCCTGCTCCGAACCCAGACACAGACTCGACAGCGGGCACACAGTGTTCCAATGATTTTACGGAAGTGGGAGGAAAGGGTCGCTTTGAAAATCGATAATTACTTTTTTAAATATTAATTTATATTTATAATGTTTATTATTCAAAAAAAGGGTAAGAATTATATAAAACACATTATTACTCACATGATTATAACATATAAGAAAGTCAACGAGTACATATGGTTTGCCACTCATGTTAGCTGAAACACCGACAAAGGCTCACTGCCAACATTTGCGGTTCCAGCGACCGCCGTGAATCACTCTCTTCCTCCTACCCTCGTCCTCTGCTCACACTGCTTCTCCAAGCACCTACACACGGAGGGGACGGCTGATGTGACGTCATTTCTTCTCTAGTTGGCAATCGCTGGACTAAACAGTTCCGACAATTTTCTCCAAATCTGATATTCCCCTGCCAGATTTCGAGGCCCTGCGAATTTGAAACTAATATTTCGATTTGGGGGTAAACTTTACATAAATTCTTACTTAACATACATACTAATCACTAAATCATTATTTAACACATTCAAAATTCTTTAAATAATTGCACCACTTTTTTATTAAATTTTTAGCTCGGGTAGCATAAAAGATGCTCTAAGATTTGCAGATCGCATTTTCGTTGGACTCCCTGAATTTTCGAAAATTGCAAAGGTACAAAACTTGTTCCGTCGTCCGGATGGCCGAGATCGTTAAGGCAGTAGAACCGTTGTGATCTCGGACAGATGGATCGCGAGTTCGACTCCCGCCTCGGGCATGGTTGTATTTGGGTTCGTTTTTTCGCTCCTTATCACAATGTCATCTTCGTAGTTACCATAACATTCAATCCAATAGTGTTCGCAAATGATCTAGATGTTGATGCGGCCTTAAATAATAAAAAACATTTGTTCGGTGTCTGTCTATAGCAACAATTCGGAAGATAGATATTTTTTCTTTAAAGAAATCTTAGACCAAAATCGAAGATATTTAAAAAGGAGATGCACATTTTTAAGAAAAACAGCTTCACAAAATTTTGGTTGCAATTAAAGGTAAAAATCCTAAATGCCCTCAACAAATATATATATATATATATATATATATATATATATATATATATATATATAGTTATTGGTAAATTTAAAATAATTTAAATTTAATTTTCAAAAACATGTTTATGTAATTCAGTCATGCACGACGCGTTGAGCTTTGCTATAATGAGGTTCGAGTAATGAGTTGAATAAAGAATGCTGTAGATGATCATAATTAACGCTGGTAATGCAGTTTGCACTGATGGCTTTCAAATAACTACACCTAGAGTATTCAGTAATATGGTAAAAATTACATGTATGAAATTGTCACTTCCATTTGGCCTTCTTCGTCTTGCTGGCTCTATCCTTTGCTTTTGAGAAGAGGCAGTTGGTGAAGGTGCGCACTGCTGCCCAAAGGATAGCAGCGAACATCGCCAAGATGGCCGCCAGCACCACCCCCACGTCCAGCAGCCACAGCTGCACCCACGACAGACCCACGGCGGCGGAGCGCAGGTGTGGCGCCCCGCGGTGCCGCATCACGTACTCCGTCCACCACACCGCCGTGTCCAGCGGCGCCTGCGGCCGGTCGCGGAACTGCTCGCTCAGCCGCCTCGCGTTCTCCCGATAGCTGCAACAAACGCTCTCTAAGAACAAACCACATTTCTCGTTCTCCCTTTTTCCTGCAACACACGCTCCCTCGGAGCACGCCACATTGCTCATCCTCCTTATTCCTCTAACAAATATTCTCTCAGAACTAGGCACACTACTCGCTCTCTCTGTTCCTCCATGGAAACATTAAAATGTTGTACATTGGGTTCGTTTAGATTCGTAACATCAAACCACATTTCTTCGCTCTCTGTTTTCCTGACACAATCCTTTCAACTCGTAATAGCCACCATGTTCCTTCATCCGCCAAGCGTTCTCACCGTAACGGAGACGATCGCTTTCGTGATCACTCAGCTGTCGCGCTCGCTGCCAACGGCTGCGAGAGCCCCAGAGGGGAAGGCGGTGTCGCGCTCACCTGGGGTCGTTGAGGACGGCGTGCAGCGCCTGGCGGAAGGAGTCCTCGGTGATGTGGTCAAACGGGAGCACGCGCCCGGCCCCGTGCTGCTGCATCAGGAAGCCGTTCTGGTGCTGGTCGCTGAAGAACGGGATGGTGACGGTGGGCACGCCCCAGTGCACGGCCTCGTGCGTGCCGCCCAGGCCGCCGTGCGTCACGAACGCGCGCATGTTCGGGTGGCCTGCGACAAGCAAAGTTGCGCGATGGCGACGTTTGAGATTCTCCGGTATTGATGGTACTCTCTTTTGATCTAATCTCGAACTATTTCATTTCAAAAAGTAGGATGATGCAGCTATAAGATGCTGTTGAACGTTGGATTCCATCGCGAACCACTTGAGTACAACTGGTCTGCAGCGCTCTCTAGTAGCGCTTCTAAATTTTGCGGAGTTTCTGCAATTTCTTGCATTGTTCCATGCTAGTCCCCTAAGTAAACATCGAGTGTTGGGGGCCGGACAAGGGCTACGCCTCTGGCTAGGGCCTAAGCTTTGGAGAACGCTTTTCCTCCTCCCTTCAGCAACGCTACAGTTTATTACATCCAACAAATATCTCCATCATTCTCTTAAACGTCCTACACGCTATCCAAAGTCAAAGTTTAATCAAAACTATTGGTGCCGTTTTTAAAAAAAATCGTTTAAAAGAATTTATAATTGTTTATATTTTACGCAAAATTACGCGAAAAGTACTCAAATTGTGGAAATATTGTACATGGTCTTATTTCAAAACATAACTTACTTTACATAATTCATTTAGGCTAAATCTCTATAACTGTAGTTGTAGGAAGAGGCCGGAAAAATTTGC
>BOPP01000119.1:768758-774743 GCA_017312745.1 Gryllus bimaculatus
AGCAACTGGTCGTTGAGTCGGCGCCCGCGCAGCTTCTCCCCCACACGGCGTACAGCTGCCCAGGTGTGAGGGTGCGCTGCCAGAGCGACATCTGGGACGTGAAGGGCAGCTGGGCACCGGGCACGTATGCCGGGTTCTCTGGATTGCCCACGCGCTCTTGGACCCACGGCAGCCCCACCAGCGTCGTTATCCCGATGACAGGGCGCCAACTTTGTAGGCGTAACCGTAAGCGCAGTCGGCCCCGAACACCTCCACCAGGACCACATCGTACTTCTCTCGACTCTCGGCCAGTTGCTTCATCACATGGTGCTCCATGACCTGCAAATGAGCAATAACTAAGATTATTTAAAAACAATGGAGCTATTTTTAGAAACTTTCCCCGAAGCTTCTTGTAAAGTACCCTCCAAAATTGAAATATCAGTTTCAAATTCACGGGTTCGCGACGTCAGCCAGATCGATTAAGGAATATGAATTTTGGAGCAATTCGGTTGAACGGTTTAGCCGCTGGAATTATTCACAGACGGACTGACGGACGGAAGGACGGACGGACGGACTGACTGACAGACACACAGACAGACATTTCACCGTCAATCTAATTTCGGTGTCAAGGACCCAGTTGCAGGATAAGCATGCTAAATATATGATACTGACTCGACAAAAATAATAACAAACTTATAATACTTCACCTTTCTACAGATCTCCACGTTTTCCTCCCACATCCAGGTCATCAACTTCAGGAAATGGAAGTTCTGGAGTTGTTCGAAGGTCCAATGGTTGACCATGCTGGGATACGACCCAGCCAAGCTGAAGTCCCTGTAGTTAGGCAGAGGCTGAGGGAAGTGGCTCACCACATCCACCTGTAATCAAATAGATCTCATCTAGGTCTCTTATGGTTATAAAATACATTTGTCATTTGTTTATTTTAAAGATTCGTTCATATTTTAAAAGTTACTACTCATTTTTGCATACATTTTCAAATTGCGAAGTTCTTTTATGGAATATGGCGAGTAATAATAGCCGTTAATATATACAACTTGATTTAAGTTTGCTTCGGAACCGAGAGATGAAGATTATCATGATCACTGCACGACTGCGAAAAGAAATTTGATATCTACTGTTTTGGAAATATCAAAGAAATATAATAAAAGCAATACTATGAGACAGAGGCTTCTGAAACTCTGTCTTACAAAAAATACTTTTTCATTGCGTTAAAAAGTTGAAATTGCATTGCCTCGTGATAATATATCTAACGTATTGTAACGGTACAAGCTCATGCGGTGAAAAATGTCCATAAAAAAAGCGGACGTCCGCGACGCAGATGCGAAAGGGGGTCGTAGGGGCCCTTTCGGCTATTGAGGCGAGGGGTTGTATGGGATTTATGGCAGGACACCCCCGCGCGGTGCCGAAGGAGGGTTTGTCGGCAGCCGGGTCCTGAATCCAAGTGTCAAGTGGGTTTCTCATATTCACCCCCGCGACCGCTCGTCAAAGGGACCCAACGCTAATTGCGCCCTCTCGGGAGACAAATTTACGACCCAATGGTCACGTGCAGATCCGAAGTAAACAGGCCCGAAGATTTTTTTTATACCTGCAACGGACATTCTGGCCGTTGAGAAAAGGGTTCTCGTTTGATTGGTTAGAAACACACCTCCACACTGCTCCGCGAAATTCAACCCCACGTATCGGGAGGATCCACTCTGTTTGAGGGAGGGGGTACCGAAGTTTGCTGATACCATGCCGCCGCTCTGAGGGCATTGAATTTCTTAGCTCGGCCACGAGTAGGCATTCGATTTCTTAGCTCGGCCACGAGAAGTCACTCGATCTGCTACTTGGTTACGAGAATTCACTTGAGTTCAGTAAGGCATTGACTGAAACTCAAGTTATTAACTTCATTTTGCTTGCTCACTTGACCTCACTTAGCATTCGAAGCCTCTTTCGGAGGGAAGTTGACCCCTCGCGCACTCTGCCAGAAATTCAGGCGAAAAAATGCAGTCTCGCGCCTAAAGTCAATTTATCGCGTTATGACATTCGTCCGCGACTGCTGATATGGAAGTTGATTGGCTTCCAATCAACCATCGCCGATGAACACCGTTGCTGCCAGAGGTTGGTGACGCTGGTTTAAGGTGTGGACCCTAGGAAGTGCGGCGACGTCAGACGGTCACGCTGGGATCCGCCCTGTGTTTACCGCAGCTGCCTGGAAGGGGGCGACCCGCTCCAGAACGCAGGCCGACGACTCCACCACCGGGCGTGCTGTGATGCCCGCTGACAGAAAAACGAGAGTAATAATCCGCTTAGCTCCCGCATGAATGCGATCGAACACTTGCTGAGCGAAGCGGGGGGGAGAGGGCGCCTTCAGCAAAAAAAAATATTTTTGACGACCCATTGCTTTATTTTGTATGGAGCTTAACAGATGGCAAATGTTCTGAAAAGAAAGGGTCGTGTTTGTTGTTTTCGTAATTCATGGAAATCATCACCATCATCATCATCATCATTTTAGTGAGTAAATGTTTATTACTGCAATGTTATGTCTATTATTGTTGAAACTCCCATTCCCGTTCCAGCCACACGCCTCGTTGGGTTTCAGTATAGTATCTATCTAATAGTATAATACATCAGTTGCACGATAATGTGTACAGACACACACATAGTGCCGCTCATTCACAAACCTAAGCTTTCTTTCATCGGTTCCTCAGGTTCATCGCTTGGTATAGTGTTTCCCTTTATAAACGTCGATATGACGGCCCCATCTGACGTATATATACAAAGTTTGGTCACCATGGCACATGTCATTGTTCTTCGCTGACGCTGATGTGATTACGTATTTCCACAACGGGATAACCTCGTGTATAAATAAAAATTACAGTAACAATGTTTAGTTTACATCTCTTATAGCTCTGTATAGTTTTTTTAATGATTTTCGAAACCCGGATTGTGGCAAAACTTTCAATGTTGTGGTAGAGTATTTAAGGGCGGCTATCAATGTGCTGCGACAATCCAATTTAATTTTGGAAATGCAAAGGGCATTGCATTTAACGCTTTGGAGGCCGATTGTTTATTTTGTATTGCAGAGCGCATCAACTGCTATGGTCCGTAAATGTAATGCATGACATATCCTCGGAGATTGCGGTGCTGCTTTCACCGAAGTCTCTTTCCCGCTTCAACATGAGAGTCGACTTGCGGGAATTTTTCCCTCCAGGAATCTCCTACAGTAAGGTCCTACTAATCTCCTATAGTAATCACCTTAGTCAAGGAAAATTCGAAGCTCGCGATTGGTCTCTCGACATCTGTGGTACTGTTGTGCATGGAAGTGTAAGTGTGTGTAAGTAAAGGAGGAGGATATGCCAAAAAAGGGGAAGACAAGATCACGCGCAGTCCGTGGGGCGTTTGTTAGGGTCTTGTTGGGCTTTCACCCGAAATTGCTCGAAGAAACCACGTATAATTACCACTCATAGTAGATGGCCACTAGAATTCCCGCCAGGAAGCGGCTGTAATCGACCTAGCTATTTGGGTAGTGTTGAAAATACACCTAACGGCCCACTCGGGACATTCCCGTCAGACTCACTGTGGAGGTAACAGTAACATTGTTGCCCGGTTAAGGCAGCGCTCCGTGCCGTGTGGTACCACATCGCTGGTATGTAACCAATACCACACCATATCTGTCGTATACAGAAGACGTGTCGTCCGTACCTTTCGGAGGATAAGTGAAACGGCCTGCATCCTAGCATTGTTCTGGGTGCTCGTTCGCGAGACTTCAGGCTGATCGCAACAATTATCGCTTTTAGTCGCTGCAAGTTGCGCGGGCGTGAGTAAGCAAGCGACGAACTCAGGCCCGTCTTCATTGGCTGTTGTTAGTAAATGCTGCAATAGAGCCGAATCCCAGCCCTGGAGCATTCACAGCGGTTGGCACTGCATTTAATACTTGACACAAATGCAAAATTAGAAACTAAGGGCATCGGAAGTAGGAAGCGGGGCTTTGCTGAGACACGTCCATCGGTGAGTTAACTTTGAAACTGAAAGAACTCGACCAGCAACAAGAGTACCGGGAAAACCATATAATTGCACACCAAGTGCACATTGATGCGAGACCTGCTGAAGTTACAAAGACGGCTGAAGATACGAAGATGAAACTCAAATCAAGGCGCAAAGTCGACTTTCTGAAGTGATCGAGAAAGCTTAAGCCAATGGTGCAGTTGAATTTGTTGTACCTGAGCGAACAAAATCGCACAAGAAGCAGACAGTTTTTGAAGCGGTTAGTCAGTGTGTGAACCGTCGGTCAGACTGAGAGGGGAAAAAATTAAAACACAAAACGGTTATTACACCCGGAGGGACGATGTTCGCCACCCGCCACCTAACTGCTGTCCAGTTGTGGCTGCTCCTTAAGGGCTCTAGAGGAACGCCTTCCACCTCAAAAAACAATCTCAGGAAAAGTTGTTGAAAGTATTACACTTGCAATAAATTGACTCGTTTAATTAGTGCATACCACCACCGCAATTTTTAGTACAAATTTAGTTTATGTACCCGATTATGCGAAGGATAAAAGTGTATGGAATAGGTAGAAGTTAGTAGCATTGTGGAATTCCGGAGTCCATCCGTAGCTGGTGCATTCAAGGCAATGTAAGCTTGAGGAAGATTGGGGGTACTGGACGTTGGGGGAGCAGCATGCTATTAGGATTTTTTCGGCAGGGTGCGCGGCTAAGGATACTGAACCTTTCATCTGAATTCATAAATTTCTGTTTAGTTTGCTAGAAATGTGTTTTAATCTCTGCGTGAGCACAATTGTATGGTTGTTATAGACCAGGATTAAAATCCACAGACGGCCCGGCTGGAGGGAAATACCTGATTGAGGCGAAAACTCAAAAGCCGAGTAGGTCGGCACCTAACTCACCATCCAGCGGAGGAAGAACACCACCACTTCTCGTGATCAAACATGCACTACAATTACATGACTAACAATCATAAGCGATGACGCGGCCGGAAACCCGAAATATCTATCTATCTATTTAGCGTTTTTTTACAGCCTTGGCCGTTTTCCGCATCCCAATTTCCATGCCTCTTTAAGAGGAGAGATTTATGGAAAGCGAAGGCCTGCATGGAAGGTACTCCACGAGCTAAGTAAACCAGAAGTCGACATCTCATGCGTCGACGCATGGCTCAGCAAGGGGATTTTTCCGGAGACAGAAGCCTTCCAATGAATAGCTATCCAGGACAAGTGGGTACAAACATTGAAACTTACCAGAAAAAACAATTCTGAAGAGATCTACATTCATTCCGAACTCCGTTGTTAGAAAGATGTGAGGCTGCCAAAGCGGAAAGCTTATCCCAACACGTGAACAAGTGGATGTAACAGCGCGAAGACAAAGGTGGAAATAAAAAAAAGAGGATGAAAAAATGAAGGGGCGAAGCAGGTACAGCGCAATTATTGGGTTTGAGAAAGGGCTTTACTGCCACTTCCGTGCCGTATTTAATAAGATTATGTTTGGCCTCAGAATGTGGGCTTGAAGTAGTGAGCACACACCCTCTAGCTGGGATCGTTTCCATTATCACTGGCACGACAATGTCGGCCGGAATAGACCAGATATAAACGTACTCTGATAGAAACACAGCAGGTTTTTCCCTTTTATCGATATATCAATACCGCACATACCCACACAATAAATTCGGGGAAAATATCAAGAGAAGATCCAGAAGTATACACTCTCGCCTATGAAGTCGCAACTGCAGTGGAACTTAGTAAGGTGGAAGCACTGTGGCACCGTATAATTAATATCAGCTTTAGCGGGAAGTGGAATCCGGAAATGAACTTCGGGCACAGGAGTGTCTTCACTTGGATACAGGAAGTGTATATAATCATAAAAAGACAGTAATTTTTGATACAATGCGTATTGGTCAGAAGCCATCTGAACCTTCAGTAAAGCAACCACACACGCTAAGTCATCCATACTGTGTGTGGTTGACTACGACAGTAGATACTGTGAATAATGAGAAGAC
>BOPP01000119.1:779721-805324 GCA_017312745.1 Gryllus bimaculatus
TATGTCCTGGCTTGTTATTCCGCATAGCATGCGTTTTTGTTCTTCGCATTTCTCCTTTTTTCCTAATGGCTTTTTGCAGTTAGTTTGGCATTTTCCATGTTGCTTTCTTCGTCTCCCGCTGTATCTTCTCTTCGATTTTGGTATACACTGCCAAACTTTTTGTGGAGTCTACTCCGATTTCAACTTCTCTATATGTCCATGGTACATTTTTAGTTGTTCTCATTTCCCGGATGTCTCGTTCAGAGTTGTTTTAGCACTTTAATTTTTTTTTCTTATTTCAATCATTTTATTATTTTATTAACAGAGAAAGGTTTTACACATTTGCACAGAATCTCATTTCTGTTGATTTGAAATTTGGTCTTTTCATTTTTTTGGATAGTGGGGTCGCAGACTTCTTGCCCTTAGGAGGGTGGTAACTCTAATGGAAGGGAGCTTATATAGTATATACGCTTGGCTTTGTTTTCATTGGATATAATTGAAGTTCCACAGGCATGGGTCAACTGTCTTGTGGCTATTATGGTGATTCCAAATATTATATTGTGTTTGTTATCCTTTAATTTATTCGTCTACACCTAGTTCATAAATAATGGGGCATCCACCTCGGCGCACCATATAGTTAGTTTTTTGTAAATTTATTTTCCAGTCCCTATTTTCGATACTCTTGCTACTAATTTTCTGAACATATAAGTTTACATGTCCTTCATCTTCAGCCATTATCACTGGGTTCATTCTGCAAATTGAGTAGACTAAAAATGTTCTCATCATCATTTTCACACCATTAGCTTTCTGCACTTTCTTTCCATTTTTTAGGGGGGCTTTATCAATGCATATTTAAACAGGGGTTGGGAGAATAACAGCAGCCTTCGTAATCTTTAATTTTACTAGGAAGTTGTTGAGATAGACGTTTTTGCCACTTTTAGCTTGACTTTGTTATCTTTAATAAGTTGCATTGACTGCATTTATGTATGTTGTTTGATTTCCTTTTGTCTTCCATTGCTCGCATACTGTCTTTTACTGGTACAGGTGTTATCATAACCGTTTTTTGAGGTCAATGAAATATTTATATAATAATAATAATAATAATAATAATAATAATAATAATAATAAAATTTGCTTTATTGGTGGCGAGCCTTAGGCCATTAAGCCTGCTCTTCCGGCTAACCACGTGAAATATTTTCATTATTTCAGATACTACCAAGAAGATTGAGGGGGACAAAACTTTAGTTTTATTTCTAGGAGAGCAAACTAAAGACAATCCCGGCATACGCCTTAAGCGATTGAGATCCAGAAAACCTCAATCAGGATGGCGGCTGAAGACCGAAAAACTAGAAAAATGCATACATTAATTCGAAGAAAAAGAAGCCATGGTAATACAGAAATGGCAAAATTAAATAACAAAAATTATACAATAAGAATAAATATTACATAATGTTAAGTAGTGACACAGTAGCTGTAACAAAATGGTAACGTAATCAAATTGATACTAAAGAACAAAGATTACAATATCTTCAATTCCCATATCAGTTTCACCAATCAAGTAAACGTTATTATATAAAATGACAATCGGAATAAAATTTGAAGTTTGCAGATATCACAGAAAAAAGAAATACAATTTACATGACAATACATAATAGTATACGAGCATAAAACAATTTAAGATAACTAAAAGCAACTGTTGATTTCTTCGCAATGAGAGTTCAAGTGACCACAGAGTCCAAAACCGTTAAATAGAAGTTAAATTGAAAATATAGTTTTTGAAAAAGACATTTAAAGGTTTAATGATTTCCCACAAATCAATGTAGGTTTTCGTTTAGATGCTAAATTATTGCGTATTTTGTATGTACATGTTCGAAATTGTTAGTTTTTAATCTTATTTTGATTCTTTGAGTTGAGCACCCTTTACTGTGAAACCAACATAATATAAAACAGGAAAAGATACTCGCGCGGGCGTTTCTCGATATTTACAGCACCATAACTTTCTTATGACTCGATATTCACAGCTCCACAGCTTTCTCGCGACTGGCGTGCTACAGAGACAGTGCACGTTTTCTAAATTCTGAGATCCCTACCCTAAACCATACACAAGTTGAATTCTGAGTACAGAAAGAAAGGAGCGTTTTTGGCAAGAATAGTACGTAAGATTATACGTAATTGAACGTAAGAAGGAGAATTGTAATGATATAGCGTAATTGAGCATTTTTTTGTCAGAAAAAATCATACAGGGTGATTCAGTTCTCGTTGCCAATACGCCGGGACCTTATTCCATACGGAATGTACAGACTGAATTTGCCAAAACGGTATACTCTTCGTTTAACAGTTTTGTAATTAATTAACGTTAAACTTTGTCGTGTGCGCTTGTGCTCGTGTAACATGGGCTATGGCTGGTGAGTGAGCGGCTTCACGTCGTGTTAGGGTTGGCCACTTCTCTGGAAAACTCAATTGCTAATACTATCTGACAAACCCCAGAAGCGACCACGAGGCAAAAAGCGCGCGAGGTCAAAGCATCACGGAGAGATGATGACTGTTTCCAGAGTGTGCAGTATTTACACAGAAGAGTCTTATCGTTTTCAATTCCCTAGGCAATTCCTGCGCAAATGCAAAGAAAACCTGCAATTTCGTTCTTTTTTCGGGTGAAGCGTGTTTTACATGAACTGATACAATTAATGTGCTCAATTTGCATGTGAGGAGGAAATACACACACATAACGTAGACATTGCTTGCATAAGAGAGACGCACCTAAACAATAGTAATAAATTTTACATTCCACAATACAAAATTTATATAAATGGCATTACCGAAGATAAAGGAAGCGGTGTAGCAGTCAGGAATAATATAATCCATCATCAATCATCAAATTAATACACCAAACATCACAGGAATTGAAACAGTAGCAATAACCTTAACAATGAATCATGGAATATAATAACTTCCTATAAACCTCCATCAATAAAAATACAACCCCAAAATAGTCTTAATTTCTTCACCCCAAACAAAAAAAAACAACATTAATACTAGGAGCAAACTGGGGATGTCACACTTGTAATCAAGCAAGAAAAACACAATCACAAATTATAAACAAAACCTTTATCATTATGACAACCTTGACATCGGGCTGACTGACGGGAATATCAATTTTTACTCAACTCCGTATCACGAACTCAACTCTAACCATCTTGCGGTAAATATACTTACTCGACAAATCCCACCCCTGCGATCCCCAATCCCCAAAATAAACACACTTAAATTCCAAAACATAACCAGCAATTTAATACCAAAAATTGAAATTTTAAATAATTCTATAGAAATAGACAACGCCGTAATATTACTAAACACCATAATACATACAGCAATAACAGAAACGCAGCCCATAAATACACAAACACACAACAAAATTAATCATTCTGCTCTACCTGCAGAAATAAAACACATAATATGCATCAAAAGCAGGACCAGAAGACTATGGAACCAAACCAAAAACCCAGAAATAAAAGCAGAACTAAATATATTAACTAATATAGCTAACAAATCAATAAGAAATCATATAAATCTCAAATTCCAGAACAAGATACAATCTTTAACAGCACAAAACAACTCTATATGGAAATTCACCAAACAAATACTAAAGAAGAAAACAATAATTCCACCCATCAACTCACCGAAAGGCAAGTTATTCACCCCCACCGACAAGGCGGAGGAAATAGCCAATTACTTTGAGTCGACTTTCACACTCAACCAATCTAAACCGCACCCGGAACACAACATAATAATTCAGTCAATAAATCTCCCAAACTACGGCTCATATCACAAAATTTATTACACATACCCTAAAGAAATAAAACAAATCATTAAATCTCTCCCCATAAAAAAGCACCAGGTCATGATAATATCAATAATTCAATACTAAAACACTTACCAGCCCCCGCAATTGCGTACAGACTAAACGATCAATGTGTGGGCACTCGGTGCACAGGCTTGCTAACTCCGACAATGGTGATGTCATTCGCACCAACTCCCATCCATTACTGATCAGCAGGCAAGGAAAAGTCGCGCCTTCTGCCAAGGCTACGGGACTCCCCAGGTCTGATTTAACAGCGGATCACAAGGAAAAGCTCTCGCTGAATGTCTTACACAATTTCATGCAGCGAAATTTACAATTCTTCCTGAAGTTGTTCCACTCAAACTCCACTCGAATTATGTATACAACGTGCAAATTCAAACTTGAAGATAGTTGAAATTGCCTGAATATTTCGTTCACATTAAATAATTACTGAAAACTGATGAGCGACAATTAATTAATCTTCGGTTTTGATTAATTTTTATTTCTCGTTTCTCATTAGCGGAGATTTGTTTACATTATTGCATTTGAGAGTACAAACCCTCAAATAACATTTTCTTGAAAATGTGTCAAACTTCTCATCGAAATTTTGAATACATGGCAAGTTTTTCAGATCTTCTCTAATATTATTTACGTCATATGTTCACTCTACCATTAGGGAACCGAAAAATTGCTAAACTGAAAAAAATATCCTTTGGAGGCAGTAGGTGGCAGCAGGGATAGGGTGCAGCAAAACCGAAAGCTACTTCGAGAAAGTTTGTGCCATTCTGCTGCACTACTGTAGTAACATTTGCATCCATATCCAGCATGAGGTCCCAGCAAGCGATTTATAACAATATCTTGAAATTTACATTTGGTAATTGGTGTAAGCAATATTGGAGAATATTTAATAGATTTAAGAAAGAAAAAAAAAAGTTCAACAAGTTCAAGCACGGCGGTACATAAGCCCGCCGCCGTGCATAACATTCGATTCGAGTGGGGAGGGCACTGGATGCAAAGTTCGATCTGCGCGTTCACAATGACGTGTCACGTCCCTGTATCTGACCTAAGGGCTCCGCATAGCATATTTGCGCCTTCTGCTTCTGCGAACACCCGAGAAGCCAGGAAGTGGAGATCATCCTGCGTATTACTTTTGACGTCATAATATACCCCTTACGTGGCCTGCGTTTGGGAGCGCAGGTTTGAAGGCCGCCGTTCGCTATTCGTGCTTCGCGCTTCGCTGCTTTCAACTCATGAGCGTTTATTTCTAGTGTCGTTCTGCAAATAAAAGTAATACTCGATTATACCTAAGTTTAATATATACAGGGTGATTTTTTTTATCTGGAGACAACTAAATGTCTTGAAAACTAAGAATCATATTAAGAAATGATTCGAATGAAATTTGTTGGTCTCAGAGGGATGATATCAATCTCGGCCTGCTACCTCCAACCCCTGAGGGTGGGGGTTGGGCAACTTGCGAATTTCAAAGGGGAACCCCTATTTTTTATAGCGTATTCGGATTCTCCGCAAAAAAATACGTAGATTTTGTTTGAAACTTTTTTTTTGTTTTCCAGTAGATGGCGCTGTAATAGTAGAAAACACATTTTTCGCAATTCTGGTGAAATTGCACCAGGGGGTGAAAAAACATGATGGTGTTTTTAAGAATCTTATCTAGTATTGATAAGAGTGAGCACCCCCAACCTCTCATAGAGAGCGGGGAGGGGTAACTTTTAAATTTCAAATGTAACAAATTTCTAATTGCTATAACATCGGGGGTGCTTGTTTTAGATGAGTCCTCTCGCCTCTCACCGACGGGTGCTTGATTGAAAATATCATTTCAATAAGTGCTCAAAAACTTGGCCACCCACTTCGATGCATTCATTTATCCGCAAAAAAAATCCTGAACTTCCAGAAACTGTTGTTTTATTTGAAGAGTGAGGTTTTGAAGGTTCGCCTGTGTTCGGCGTCTCTCGCAAGATACAATTGTCCTAGCGATTCTAACCTCATTTGCTGATGTATTGTTCTACGACACTAGTTCGTACATGCTATTCATATTTCGCCTTTCGTATTTTTCTCTTCCATCCAAGTTACACATTTTTCATATTATATTTCAACCTTTTCAACTGATTTTATACGTATTAGTAACAGGTCCACTTTAGCAACTTCATTAATTATTGTCTCTGATAAATTCATTTCACAACGAACAATAAATACCCCGGCCAACCACGGCCGTCCGTATTACAGTCTGCCTTAGCCTACATTATGTACTTAATATACCATTCTACTTCTAGGTGCAGTAACCATTTTACCCTTGTAATAATTTTATAATAATGGTATACAAAAAAATAACGTATGCACTTCGTTTATAATGTTACTTTTTTGTACTCATAAGAATAGTGGTATTCACTCTGCCGTTCATGCGGCTATTCGTGCAAAAAAGAGTAATATAAACTAATGGCATGATATGCTATTAACGTAGAAACGGAACATTTTAGATTCTAGTTAGAAACATATTTTATTCGAATCATCCTTCCTTTGAGGCAACGTAATGCTATTGCCCTTCTATGACCACCGGATCTTCGCCATCAACTGTGCAACGTACTCTCCTTCTTAGAAACCTTGGAGTGACGAATGAGTAGAAGTAATTTCAACCATGTCCCCCATCATGTTTCATACGATCCCTGCGTAAGTCGATTTTTGTTCCGCTGGGTTTTCGATAAAAAAAACATGTTACCCGAAACAACGATTGTATCTTCATTCTAGAAGCGCACCGATCGATAAAATATGACATTTTTCGGCACCTTTTTGACATTTGGTCTTGTAGACGTAATATGCTTCGAAAAAGTCGCAAATATATAATGTTTTGGTGGCCAATTTATTGTTAAAAATAGATAAAAGTACAATTTTCCCAACATTTATGATTTTTTTATCCACACATTGTTCTAATTGTCCATTCGTCATGAAAATTCATACTTAGAGGTTTCTTGGATTGCTAAATACAAATCTGTAGACAATTTTTTTTATTTAAAATAGTTGATCCAATATAATGAACAAAAATTTGAAAAATGCATTGTTTTTCATGAAAGTTGGTGCATATGGGTACTTTGCGTCACCGATTACTAATCTGAATTCAAACTATCAAAATATAAAATGGTCGATCCAATATGGTTTCATCATCATTTTAACTTTGCCACTGTCACAGTAGTAGACAAAAATACAGTGTGAGTAGTCATGTACCGGGACAGGGTTATTGCGCCTAGCTCTAAACCAGCGTTAACAACAACACACACACATATCTGCTAAACTCAGCCCTGTATACGCGTCGATAAATTGACTTTTAAATTTGACACCAAATGTTTGTATTGTCAAATATATTTATGACAGCAAATAAAATGTTGACAAGCAGTGGCCTAATTAACAAAATGGAATTTTGGATGAAAGGTTTAATGTTTTTTTTTCAATTTATGCATTGTCAATTGGCATAAACTCAAACTTGAACGATGTGTTTGCTGAATTCAGATTGCACGTATATAAAATAATCGACTGTGTTGTAAGACTTTATAAATAACGTTTAGATTTAATTCGTTTATAATATAGCATGTGTCAACAAATGAAACTTTAGAATTTTCATGTAACTTATGAATTTTGTGTTAATTTTTGAATTACAATTGGCCTCCCCTCCTCCTCTTTGCCCCGAGTACCGGGTCATTGCCAAGACGAAACCGAGAGCCCATCAGGGGAACTTCACTTCGGGTGGCTCGGAGCCCCATTTCCGTCTCCCCACTTCCTACAACTTAAGGTTATTGACGTCAGTATCGCCAGAATCTTGGCAACCTGGCGCGTGTTATCAGGTTCCCGCCGGATTCCAGAGCATTTCGAAGAATCTTCTTCAACTGATCCTGTCCAAAGTCGGCGCGCCATAGGCACAACTGATGGGTTACCGGGCGAGACCGGCAACCAGGAGCACACTGCCTCCACCTAGAAGCTATGGACGTGAGTGTCGCAGCGAAACTCGGAGTCCGGGTGGTTGTCTACAACTCTCCTTCAGAGATCGGGACCACCTGCGTAGCCACGATCACCGCCCCCTGCGGTGTGGGGAGGGGGGGGGCAATACATACGTTTTGCCGTTAATCAGTTTTCCGTATCAAGGACTGACCAAAAGTGGATTCTGAATACACCACGAGTTAGAGGAAGTAATTTACTGCATAAAGGATCAAGATTTATCTACTTTTTTTACCATCGCCCGGCAATAAGAGTTTTTCTGTTGAAAATCCGCCGTTTTTTCCGTAGAATTACAATACTATCTCTATTCTGTGTAAGCAGTAGGCGAGAAAGTAATAATAATGCATTCTATATATATAGTTTCAGAGAAAATTTTGAAACTTATCATCTCTAATGTACTTCCAAATTGAAATCATTGCATCTATTTTGGCAGAACATCAAGTTGAGACACACCAAAAACACCACAGACACACGTCGAGAAAGGGCAGCAGAGGATTTTTTAAAACATTTCTTAGTATTAGGGTCCTTTGAAGGAGTATTTTGTTCAAAACTACACAATGGATTTTGAACTATTGCAATACTTCTATTGAAGTATTAGAGAACAAACTTTTAAACACCTAGGTGGTGGTGGTGGTTTACATGTTATCGAAAAAATAAACAGCATTTAAGGAGGAAGCACAATATTTCGTAGTTTGTCTTTTCTCTAACAAATTATATATCTTTATGATGTTTGAAATGACTACATTAATTGTTATCATACAATGTGCTCTTCCAATTGTATAATTGTAAGGGTCTTGCCTGATTCATTTTATCACAGGAAAACAGTGTCGTGAATGAGTTTTGCGGTCACCCTCAACTTCTGTTGAGGTTTGCCATCCGGTTTACGGAATAACTTTCCCTAACAACGTCCATCTCCCGTAAGCTTTCCTCGCACTCATCAAACAAAACAACCACCGGAAGCCGCTTTGTAATGTTTTAAGAATAACAATTAGACCTGGTACACAATGGCCTCCAAATGCCCCGCGAGAAGGATGTCTGTGCAATTACGACGCGCCCATGCACGTAGGATTCTCCCAGACATTCGTTACGCCCCACTGCCCCTCTCACACACCCACACACCACTCCTCAGCAAGAAAGGGAAGCAAGCACTTTGCATAGGCTAGTGATTCATTCGAGAGCCTTCAATATACAGCGCAATCTACGAGCAGGGAACACTTTCAGTAAGACCAGCAACCACGGAGGAGTCGGTATTCAGACTGGGCCTTGATTGACTTTTGCACAATCATTTCTTTAGCTCTCGTTTCATTTCCTTAATGTGCTTTTTTTGTGGATTACCCTGAGATGTCGTGCACTCAACCGGTTCTCACAGCGCGTGCGACTGGCTGGGTGGGAGGAATGGGCGTGGGTGCGACTTGCAGAGGGAAGTGCGGGAGGCACAGAACTCCCGCAGTGGCACAGTGACCGTCTGTTGTGCGACCTCTACGCACTTCCTTCGCAGGTACGTGTGGTCCAGCCTGCGTCCGACTTATGCGACGGAGCGTCGCCGATGACTCTCGCGAGCTCTTCCGCCAGTGAGATAGGTTGAAGTGCCAGCTAACAGCGCCTGGAGAGTGTCAGTTCAGTGAGTACAGTTAAAAGTTAGGGATAGTTTTTACACGTGTACCTATATCGCCGCTAAAAAAGAAGCATGTCGAAAAGCAGAAGAGAATATTTATAAGTTTGTTTGTTATCAGCCGGCTCGCAGTGCAATGAGCCGGCCTCTGCCTGAGGGAACCGCCTTCATGATCACGGTAACCCTTATGCCAGGTAAGTATATATTTATAAGTGTTTGTGAACTAAGTCATCAAACGAACGTAACTGGCTGGCTAGGCGTAACTTCTGGAGAAAAAGGTTTCATTGAATTTTGACAATATTTTTCATATTAAAAAAAATATTCAAAATATTTTTTAAATAGATCATCCTTTATAATAATATGAAATGTTAATGTTTTCCAATGTTTGGGAAAAGAATAAGAATCATTTCATGTTAGTCTCAGACCTTCACCCCACTCGCTTAGTTAAGCGTGAAAAATTGTCCGAACAAATGGTCTGGTGTTTAAATGCACCCCGACTGGTGGTTTGGGACGGGATGGAGTAAACAATTTTGTTAAGGTTTCCATTAATGAGTCGCGCAAATAGATGTTCTCGCACCGGTAAAGGGAAAACCCTCGAACACTGGCGAACGTGGCAGAATCTTGAGAACTGTAAATGTAATCTAACTAAAATATCATTATTTGATTTTGCATATTTAAAGGGAATACCGTGGCTTCTTGTCCCTCCTCCGAGTAACTCATGGAGTAGTAGAAATTAGTTTCAATAAATTAAGAATCTTCGATATAGATGAATTCCAAAGTAACAAACTTTCCTTGCTATGTCTGACCATTACAATGCATAATTAAAAATAAACAACATTAAAAGGAGTATTTGCTCTTTTTCATGTTCTTCAAGTATGAAAGGGCGATCTTTGAGGCACTGACACTTGTGCGAGCTCTTCCCTGCACTCTCGAGGAGGTCCGGCAGGGATGCATTCCGGCTCTGCCATTTTGGGAAAGTAGGTAAAAGGCTTGTCTCATCCCTTGCATTCTCAGTGCTGATCGCGGCGCATCACAAATAGTTGAACTTTGGCATAGTTCAAAATGTCAACAGTTTTAGTGAAAATCAAAGTTATTAATTGAACTGTCATTCGTGAGCGTCTGACATGGGGTTTCGTGAGTGCGACGTCTTCTGGTATTTAATACAGTCTTCCTGCGTAGTTCCTGCTGTCATTTTTCGAGAAAGTATCAATTTTTCTAGAGCATTGGTTTGTATCAGATTTTTCGAATTTTCTGATATTTGTTGTCTTTCCACAGCTGAGCAAGGGTTCGGCTAGTGTCTTCGCCCCCTCACTCCGGCCACCCTCCGTGTCTCCAGTGCTCCAATGTGTACAACTCATCTGGTGCATGAAGGGATCGGAATGTAATTGAACCTTTTGGAAACGGTGTGAAATAATGTACGTATCTCATCATTGTATGTCATGACAAATCTAATATTTCTTGTCGAAAATTCACAAAGAGTGCCAAATTGTGATTTGACACAGTATTTTAGCTTAGGGGTGACCCATCACAAATACCGGAATCGAAATCAAACGACAATATTACATAATACGAGTAATTCATTATAATGGATAATAGAACACAAGTTTATTTCTTTATTGCTAATTAAATTCGTCCATACAAAATCAAAAGAGCCGTTAATTAAAATCCATTATTATGTGAATGGGCTATCCGAAAAATATTTTTTGTCAACAAATCCTTCCACAGAACGTAAGAAAAAAAATTTATATTTTAATAATACGTTATTGCTTGATATCGACTTCGGGACGGAGTCCGATATACACTGCGAAATTTACCTACATCTAGAGGATCGTTGTTACGAGGGAAATATGAAAACATTTGAATGGTGCTACATGTTCTCTTCTGGTATTATGAGAGTGAGGAAACATGAAAAGACAAACCGAATCAATTTAACATGTACTTAATTAGTTAATAAGTCAATGTGATCCATTAAAATTATATAAAAATAAAATCGTGCATGTATCACCGGCGTTAACTGGGTCTAATGACCGGGCGACGAAAAAAGCCCGCGGCCCAAAGGATATCGGGCTTTTTGTCGCCGCTCGGTGATTAGAACCCTTATAACGCCCCTCGGGACACAAATAACTAATCTAGTATCTTGCTCAAATTTAACGTCCCGCGGGTTCGCAGGAACTTATGATACTATGGCGGGTTCACGGGAACGTCTGTTCCAGATTCCACAAGCGGCGCCATGGCTGCCCTGCGCTGGGCGCTGCTGTGCGCGGCGTGGGGCGCGGCGAGGCCTGCGCTCCAAAGCGGCCTGCGCGTCCCCGAGGTGGACCCCTCGCGCTTCCTCATCGATTACGCCTACCTGCGCCGCGACTACCCCTGCAGCCCCGAGGAGCGCCGCTGCTTCGACTACGGCCGCCTGCTGCACCCCGCCGACGGCAGGTTAGTTGGCGCAAGCGCCGCGCTCACTGGGACGTAGGTCAGTCAGAAAGTAATGCCTCCTATTTTTTTCTACTTATATACAATTAGCTAAGTGAAAAAATTGTATTTGGCACTATTTTTCATACCTCCTTCTACAATCCACCGCATTAGTAATGTTCTGCGAAATCATGCCATCAGCGCACAGCAGTCGTTTCCAGAATCGCCAACATCGATGTTCGTGAGAGTCCGCGTTGTATAATTGAATTTTGGAATGCAGAAGATGAAATGTTCATTCGCATTCAAGACTGAATAATGTGTATGATGATGCAAGAATGGATGTCAACACTGTTAGATGATGGACAATGGTCTCCGAAACGAAACTGAAGGGGAAAAGTCGATGACATCATTCCTGGTGACCGCTGGGTGAGAGCAGAGAAAGTGATGGAGATACTGCGACTTAATTCATCTGTCACATTTCACCTTCTGCAGTCATGAATTTAATCACACAACGCTGTTTCTTACAAACGTGGATGTTGGCCATGTTGCAAAAAGCTGCTGTACTGCCACTTGTTGATGTAGAAAGTTAGGATTTGCGTAGCATAATCTATCGAAAAAAACACATGTGTGTCTGATAGTGTTTTGAAATGTTAGAAACGTCTGGCATAACGAGTTCGATCTGAGATTATAAATGCAATGAAACTAGCTCAGAGCTCTGACGGCGGGATGTGTTGCCAATTTAGTAGCATGCCACATCTCTTGATTCACACGAACAGCATGTTTATTCCTGGAAAGGATGATATCATGCGTTATCAGCATTTTCTGCCACCATGTCTCTTGGATGCGTTTTCTGCTGACGAAAAACCAATCTGTTTCCATGGATTCTTTACATATCGGAAATCAAACCCGCGAACTCACAAACAATACCAGCTGGACCACCGTGTCCACAAACAGAGTGTCCAGCGAGTCTTTAGAAGAAGGGAATTCCAAATTCTAGAGGTAAACCCCACAAACTCTTCCAGTTTTTTAGTATAAGTCTGTTACCAATTCACGTTCAACTTTTTGATAAATATTTTCCGTTTGAAAACTTTCTAACAACAATTTCCCTCCACCCAGCCCGTATCACCACTCAACTGGCGAATTACTGAAGAAATAGCGTTTACACTAGCGAAGTTTTTGGGGGTTCTTCCTGAAATTCACCAAGGATTTCCAAATGTGGCATTCGAGACTGGTTTCTACGTTTAGAGTGCTAGGCGATCCAGAATACCTTTTCAAAATAGTTCTATCTCGTCTCACAAAGTACCTTCGGACGTAATTAGCGTTTTGCGTTTTTTCGTACGGAGTATCTCAGGTGTTCTGCTGAACTCTATACTACTTTCCTCAACATTTTGACCACCAGCACTGATGTTTCTAATCCTAAAAACTGTTCCATTGCTCTTTCCGCAAGTGAAAAAGCTATTTTCCCTTCTAGCCATATTGAACTCCCTTTCAGATCCAAGGGCAAAATATACTCTTTTTTCTTCAAATTCTAATTAAATCAACTGAAAAAATCGCCTCCCCTTACTCCCATTAATATCATCTTCCATTTAATTAAGGATAAGTATATCACTTTGTATTATTGCTTATAAACTAGCCGTGTACTTTGCGTGTACTTTGTATCTAAACTAGCCGTGTATCTTAATTTGGTATACTTCTGTAGAGGAAAACAGCCATTACTGGATCACGCGTGTGCCGTGTACGGAGATGACGCTTCTCCTTTTATCGTGTCACACACGACGCACGCCAATCTAGAGTCGCGCACGATGTAGTTCGTGAAGGAAATTCAAACTGGTGTCACTCATCAACGCCACCATTCCTTTGTCATAAAGTCTAAATTCCTTCGGAAGTACATGCTAGATTTCTATTGCGGCTGCGGCCCCGATACAGTCCACTCCAAATTTGAACGACCCGGCATCCCCGTCTCGTGAAGAACTCTGTCAACCTGCGCCTTGCGATTAGAGGAGCGTGAGCGCTGTATGGTGTCGGCCCGCGTGTCGCAGGTGCTATCGCGTGGGCGAGCGCGGGCCGTGCGCCGAGGGGCAGCTGTTCCACGCAGACCGCGCGCAGGCCCAGGGCGGAGGCGGCTTCCGCGGGAGCTGCGCCAGCCACTGCGCCGACGCCCTGCACGTGCGCCTGGCAGCCACCGGCGGCTGCGTCTCGCTCGCCGACCTCCACCTCACGGTACGCCCGCCCTCGCACTCGTGGGAGGGCGGAAGAAGTGGGAAATAACTCAAATGAGTAAAGAACAGTTATTATTGGAAACTAATAAAACGTTAATCACAAATGGTAAAAATTTACTCAGATGTATAATATTGCTAATTAATTGAAAGGGAAATGTAAAGAAAGTGACAGAAGAAGGATAGCAATATATCGATTAGGGAATGCACCCAGAGGGAGTAGATATTCGTTATATTGAGGAATAGATGTGTAGGCACTGTGAGCTAGAAGAGTGGAGACTGGGAACACATTACAGAGATGTGGGGTTTCTGAGGAAGAAAAGCAGGGGGAAAGTGGGAATGTGACAAGCAGCCGTGCGCCGCGCGTGCCGTGGCAGGTGTGCCGCCCGGAGCTGGGCCTGCGCGGGGCGCTGGACGCCTTCGGGGAGGCCGTGTGCGCGTGCGCCGCCCCCGGCTGCGCGGCCAGCGAGCCACGGCCCCCGCCGCGCCCGATGCACGCCCCCTACGCAGGCCGCTGCACGGCGCCCGACGTGCTGCACCCGACGCGCGCGCCGCCGCACCGCGCCATCCTGCAGGTACCACCTTCTTCCTCTCTCCCTCTTCTTTTTTGTCCTCTTCCACGTCTTTGTCTCTTCTTCGTCTTCCTCTCTTCCTCTTCTTCGTGTCTTCATCCCCTTCGTCTCTTCATCTTCTTTGGGAGGAACAGGGGGGAGTGATGAGACCGCTTGCCTTCCATTCTTGGGCACTGCGTTTTAAATCGCGGTTCAGACGAGTGACATTGAGAAGCTTATTTCCGAAGCGACTTAACTCCACGAAACACAATTTTCAGACAGGGAAAGTAAGCACAGTTTTTATAATTTAAGATAGGATTCAAGAGATACCGTTTGCAAACATAATATTTGGTAGAATTATGAACAATCATCTTCGTCATTTCGGAAGTAAGATTAATTCCTCTCTATCATTCGCATCATTCTATCACAATCTCTCAATATTAATAGCTTTCCAGGGGAGAGAAGGGAGGAATGACCTTTTCTCATATTTTCTTTTTCTGCTTTCAATTATCTAATAAAATATTTACTTTGATGTTGGAGGTAAAATGTACAATTTTCCAGTAGATAGCTGAAAGGAAAATTTTGATCTAGATTCAAACTATACAACTTTTCAGATACCTGCGCGAAAACGATTGAAACCAATCGAGGTCGCCCTGAGGATGAACACTCAACCTTCCCTTCTCTTGTATGTGAATTGCCTATATCAGCGCTTCCGTAGCCAGATAGGAAACCTTTCTATATATGTATACCTATCTAGCTATACAGTAGAAGAGGAAAATTTCCTCCCTCGAACTTCCGTCCATTGGCTTCATTTTCAAACGCGCAAGACGCGTCGTGAGCGGTGAACTCCGGTTAGCAAGGGTCAAATGCAGGTCGAGCAGCGGGCCATTGTAATTTTACAATGCGCACTATCGGAACTCACGGGAAAATCGAACTGATAAATCTTTCCCTTATTTCGACGCATCTCGTCGACGCAGCTAACCTATTTGGTTGTGTTTATTTGGAATTTATGGTATTAATTTTTCTACTCTTTCGAAACGTGCACGCATACAAAGCATTCAAATCGTTTGCGAACGATCGCAGCCTTGTTTTCTTAGAGGCGTCGGTTGATTGATTGATGGCTTGTTCGTTTCCGGGTGCATCTGTTAGGGGCATCAATGCCGTAGGTGTAGTCCGTTTTATATCCCAGTAGGTGGCGATGTTCCTATCCACTGAACCGTGAGATCTGGTACCAAGCTACGCAAACGAACACGTCGACTTGTGATGTTTCTCCTCCTCCAAGTATCTCACCCAGCGGGGAATTGCCCCAATCGGATATTCTCAAAACTCCCGCTTGGTGTTCTGATACGTGTGGTGTAGTACATATGTGTGTGTAAGGGGTGGGTATATGAGGGTACAAAAATGTGGAGAAAAGATTTGGCCTGTTTGTTAAGGTATCACTTCGGCATTCGCCTCATATTGATAGGAAAAAATACGGAAAACTGCTGATCAAAGTAGAATTGTCATCCAAGATAATAGTTGAATTTAAGCTTGCTAGTATGCAGTCTGATAAACATACATCATTGCAGAGACGGGCAGAAACTATTCCAGGAAGTGAGGGGCAATTTCTGTTCGGATTTTCGGCCCATTTTATTTTTAATTTGAAATAAAAATGAATGAATAATCAATGCAAACAGTCTCCTGTAATTGATATAAATAATATGTTGTATGTCCTATGCCCTCCCGTCCTTGCCCCCAACGGAAAGAAAAATATATGAGGGTCCTCCTTTGGCTCAGGGCTTGGCGCCGGCGTGCTCGGCGGCGCAGCACGCGTGTCTGGTGCAGGGGCGCGTGCTGGCGGACGGCGCGTGCCACACTCTGCGCACGCGCGGGCCGTGCGCGCCGGCCGAGTGGCTGGTGCTGGACCCGCTGGCGCTGCTGGGGCCGGAGGACCCCGCCGCCCCGCCGCGCAGCCCCTTCCTCGCACGCATCCAGCCAGTCTGCGTGCCCAGGTACCTCTCCCTATGTGCCTGAATGGCATATAGAATGTGATTATGATGATGATGATGATGATGATATTAATAATAATAATAATAATAATAATAATAATAATAATAATAATAATAATAATAATAATAAATTGCTTCAAAAACCACATTTTCCCTATACCCAGAATTTTGGGTTATTTAATTGCTTTGCAAATATCAAAATAAAAATTAGTTTGCTCCATCGGTTTTTCCAAAAATTGGTGGCCTTGCTAGGCAATTCCCTCCATAACAGAACATGAAGCACCGTACAAATGTTTTCATATTTCCCTCGTCACCACGATCCTCTCGATCCGGGTAAGTCATGCAGTGTATATCGAGCTCCGTACCGAAGGCTGCAACTAGCTATCAAGCGCATCAGCGAAAAATGAAATAATGAATTTCTTAGTGCGTTGCGTTCGCTTGCAGGCCGTGCGCGGGCGGGTGGGTGGTGCTGGCGTCCGACCGCCGCTGCCACCCGCTGCGCGAGCTGCGCACGCTGCTCTGCGCCGGCGAGGCGCTGCTCTACGACGTGTTCGGCTACGTGGGGTGCGCGCCCGCGCGCGCGCTCTCCGCCGCCCTCCCGCCAGAGCTGCCCGCCCGCCGCACCGCCGACGGCCGGTGCGTCATGGACGACGACGACGCCGCGCGCCACCCGCCGCGCTATGTGCTGCGCCCCGAGGACGACCCCGAGTAGCGTTCGACCGCTGCCGTCGCCACTTGCCGACCCAATTTGTCTCGCTTTGTAGAGCTGTGCGCGATTGACTATTCAGGCTTCTCTTGGAATATTCGATGGCCATTCAGAGAACGAGGAAAACGACAGATGCAATACTGACAGAGTCTCATCATTCCACATACTTGCATTAAACCACCTATGCACCAAAATTCTTTAAAACCAAATTAAAAATGCCAACATACAAAGAAAACCAACATTCACGTAAACCAAGGTTGTTTGTGCAAATACATGATGGATTTTCAAGCAGATTTGAGTAGGGAAGACAAGTATATTTTCAATATATTACGTGAACAGATTTCATTTAAGAAAAAAATCTCTATTAAAGATCAAACCCGCTTTAAAACTATATTTTAATTTTCGATAAGTATATTCCACATCGCCTAAATATTCACGGAGTACCACTCCGTGACATGACAACGTTCACTGGTAATGAAATGCAAATCTTGCACTTCGCGGCTGCCGAAGTCGCGGTCTCCCTCAAGAACCAGAGTGGCTGCTCAAAGTTCGCCAGACGGAAATTTGATCTGAATGAATGTATATATTTACCTAGCTCACTACGAAGCCTCCTTCTCCTACTTCTTCACCGGCAAACTAAGCTGCCATTCGTTCTATTTGAAAGTTCTATTTGGTGTCCGAGCGAAGTCTCATTACGTCCAATCAAATATCGGCGAACGCCCATTTATAATATTGTGAAAGTGGCAAGGCCTCCGAAAATAGTAATTACTGGTATTTTTTTTTTCTGGAAAAAGTGTAAGCCCTGACATCTCTCTCTCTCCGGTAACGACTGGGCCGAGCGGTTAGCTGTTGAGACTGTCAGGATCCTTTTTATTTCTCTCCATTCAAAAAATCCCAGAATCGCGAGCCTAAGCGGCTGAGAGGCGTTCCCATCTTAGAAAGTGGTTAAGAAGCAGGCGACAAAGGGAGTTCGCAACGTGGGGGCGGGCGCGGGGGCGATGGCAGTGAGAGGGGGCTCCACCCGCGCCCGCTTACATCGCGAATTCCGTGCATTTCCGCATTTAATCACGTTTTGAATCATGGTTCTGATTCAATAAACTTAATATTAAAATAAAAGTAGAAAATATGTCACAATGTAACAAATTAAATTAAAATGTGATAATATAAATGTGATATTCAAATATATATATATATATATATATATATATATATATATATATTTGACTTACATTGTATGACTTTTGTTAAAACCTACAATATTGCATGTTTTGTATTTGGTGGGGGCCCTAGGCCGCCGCCCACCTTGCCCACCCAAAATCCAGCCCTGGATGCAGCATTCATCACTTCCTAAGAGAGGTGTACTGCTGAAATGCCAGCGGCTGATAAGTTATTGTTGGTCCTCAGTGAATTTTCTAGGGAAAAGGGGCATGCGTTCTTATAAAAAATTCATAATAATAATAATAATAATAATAATAATAATAATAATAATAATAATAATAATAATAATAATAATAATAATAACAACAACTGCACTGGCGGAGCTTAATAGAAAAGTTAGGACCACTCTTATCAAGTATAGTATGCACCATCCCAACAGTTCAATGGCAAGACTATACTTACCTAGGAACGAAGCAGGTAGATGTCTTTAATGTTTCATCATTAAAACCACTGCATTTCAATTGTTCATTAAAACTACTAAACTTTCCATTAAAATTTATCCAAAAAAACACGTTTTCTCAGAATTTATAAAATATCACTTATACTGTTCTGGTTTTCACCTATTTATATAATAAAAATTTAAGCAATTCATGTAAATTGATTAAAACGAATTTAAATAAAAGTCTATGTTGAAACATTACCTACATAATTTTATGCGTTGTGTTCGAGGAAGGTATATATCCTCCAGCGCATGTGGCTCTGACATTGATTCCCACTGGGCACGTAAGTTCGACTCCAGCATACTGCAACAAGCACTACTGCTTCAACGTTTTACACAAAAATTATTTTATTTCAAAAACTTCACTACCCTGGTATGTATGGCAATAATGAAAGAGCTTCGACACACATTCGTATTCACAAGAACACGCTGGCCGACCAGCTGCAGGCACACTGGCTTCCGCGAGACAGAAAGGGACTTCCATCCAGAACGACCACATTCACACAAAGAATTCATCAAATGTACTTTTTGAGTCAACAAACCTAATATTAAATGAAAAAAATTCTCCAGATATCATAAAAATGCATTGAATATCGTCAATAATTGACTGAATTTGTGTATTTTCAATAATAAGCGAAATTCATAACATTACGTCGCAGTGACTCAGACGAAGTCAGAATATTGATATTCCCCTAAGACTCGCTCCGTCGCCGCGCAGCGCTAGACAACGCTACTCGTCTGGTTGCGCCACCAAATGGCCCATGCTCCCCGTGGTAAATCGAAAGGCCAAAAAAATTAATGCAGTAAACCTAGTAATATAGCCAAGAGTGTGGTGCAATTCGTGGCAAGGCACCATACACCGGAGAGAGCTCAGTAGGACGCTCTTTGGTTTCAAAATGACAGGTTTGTTTCAATCAGACATAGTGAGATTATTTTCAATTTTCTGGGGGTTCTGCAACCGAGCAACTTAAGCACGAACCGCCACTGTCAAGTAGTATCCATTCCATCTTGATTTTCCAGAGGACGTAATACCTTGCTAGGGAGGCAATTACATCCCACACCCAGGTGTCATCCCTTGACCCCCCCTAGCACACAATTGTAAGTGCACGAGTGTAGTATTGCCAGTTGCGTAGGCTCAATTTATGCGAGTGATGTGTTACATCCTTTAGTTTTCCATTACTTAAAAATCTTTTCAGTAAAGTATTTTACTTCCTTCCGTAAGTATCTCTCTCTGTTTCTCTATTCCTTCTCGCCATTTACGTGCGCTGCCCAATAGGTGACCGTTCCCTCGGTGGATGTGATGAGCAGAGAAACATCCCTTGAACGACTTCGCTTCGTTGTCGAGGTCATTGAGCTCACGGACATGCGCTGTGTTCATGCTGTGTGGTTTTGACTGTCGGAGATGTGACATTGCCTTTCACATGACAACCTTCGATACCCCTTCCACTGATGCAATCATAATTGGGCAACAGGCCTGGGAATCCCAAAAGTCACGACAGTCTTTCCTAATTCATGCAAGTCTGCCAAGTATGCCTAAGCACATTTTAACCTGATTCAGTACAGCTGGGTAACACGAGGTGGATTAGCAGGTTGGACAAAACAAGGGCACTCTCTTCATGTTAGGAAATAGTACGATAGGGATTGTCCTTGAAGTCGAAACAGTGCATGCGATATTATTTCGTTCATGTGTGTCGCGTTATAGTGTAAATGCGGTTTCGTACTTAATGTGCGTTAAATAGACTACTTCGTCTAACTAGTGATCCCTTAAAGAGAATCGAACTCGAAATTGTGACGCGAAAGAATAAAACTTTGCGTGCGTGCGTGCGTGCGTGTGTGTGAAAGGATACGACATGGCGAGCTTATCCAGTTTATTTGTGGCGGTGTATGAGTTACTTGTAGCAGGGAATAGTAGTGCAACGTTTCTTTGTACTATAGACAGGATTGTTCAAATTCCTTTTAGCTCTTTCTTCTATTCCAAAACACTTAAGATAATAAGTGATGAACAGCCCTTAAAAATCACCACAAAACTGAAGAATTATGGGCGTCATTTTAATGGTAAGATATACGAAAGTAATCATTGCATTTGCGAGTGTAAGAATGAAAACAAAATGTATTGTTGGACGATCTTCGGTCGAGCCCTCAATTCGAGAGGACGTGATCGCTGTATTTGCTAGAAAACAGCGGCAAATAGATCTCGAGTTCAAGACTCTTTTTTTAAATTCATTTTTTAGTTTTATTTTTTATGTAAATTTATGCAATGAGAAACTGGTGATTAACAAGGAATATTCAGAAGGTAATTTGCGAAATAAACTTTTAAAATACTTCAGAGTAAGGTAAAATAACGGGTACTTTAAACATTTGGATTTATGCGTTCAACCTGCAATATGAACGCATACCCATGTCTACTGGCAAGGAAACATCTCTAGAATAAGCAATTCCCGGAGCCAGAGGGCAAACGCGAAGGCAGAACGGAAGTAGCTATCTCGGTTGGAGAGGTTGCGAGTTCGAGTCTCCATTGAAGTCGTAGACTTCCGCGGCTATAGTCATGTCCGTGATCTTGGATGTCCGGGTGACGCCGCGTCGAAGACTGTTGCCGACATTTCGACCATCTCGACGTGGTCTTCCTCAGGCATATCAGCCCTGCGGAAGACCACGACAAGATGGTCGAAACGTCGGCAACACAGCCTTCTAAGAGCTTACCCGGCGTCACCCGGACAGCCAAGATCACGCACTCGAGTCTCCATTGGACATGTTTGTTTACCTTGTGTTGTGGAATAGTAAGCTGTCCCACCCAACTTTCTTCCCCCTCAATAGTATCCGTTATCCACCCAGTCACGTAGAAGCTTGGATGGGTGGCAATAAATATGCCACCCACACATGATGTAATTTCTTGACCCCCTAGTCCACATTAATGCGTGTAATTTAGAATATTCATTTATAAATACAATGATGTATTTTGATCTTTAAAGTAGAATAAATATTAATGACGTATAAGTTCAATCGTTTCATGATATTTTGAAAGTGTATCCTAAGGTTCAAGTTAATATAACATAAAACTTATTCATACAAATTGTGAGAGAACATTTATGTTCCATCAACCTCTGAGCTCCTCATTTATTTTAATCGCAGAGTGGAAACACCTTACTTTCTCTACGATTGAACCACGTTTACAGAGACATATTTACTCGTATAAACAGATAAATCTTCCGCCGCTCTGAAGTAAACAACTTACTCGATTTTGTCCATCTCGTGACATTAGTCTCAAACAAAATGTTCTTATACCAACATTCCCTTATTTGTCTTGGTAGTTCTCATGAGTCTGCCTGGTGATGGGACAATTCCCGAAAACGTTGCAAGATATGTCTCATGAAATAAATTCCAAGATTCCAAGATTTGTCCGTCTAAAACGTATATCTATGGACCCTAATTCCTTTATAATATATAATTCAATTACACTTTGCCACAAACTCATTTTGTTTACTATTGAAAATTATGTTTGTTGTTTTTTTACCCTCACCCACCCCAATCTCACTTTTTTCTAGTTGTATACGTTGCGCTTTTCGTGTGCTATTGACATTTCGTTATATTGTCCGAAATACTTGAATTGAGAATGAAGTACTAAAGAATGTAATAGTCTTAAGGTGTTTTACGTATACTAAGTGAAAACAAGCTCGGGGGTACATTTGTATCCCGCTTGGTATTCACCAATTTTTATTCCTTGTGAGTTATTTTGAAGATTATGCTTACACTCAATTTATAGACATTGTTTACGAAATTTTTGATAATTATCCTATGTCAGAGTTTTTATTGGCCAGAAACTTTAACCTTCCTCGTATCAAGTGGCGCCATTTCAAGGAAACTTGAAATGCCCAAAAAAACACGCAAATCAATGCCAAAAAAGTATTTACAATTTTACAATTCATAAAATTATGAAATAAATAATTTTGGCGTCATAGTAACATAGTCATGTTATTAGGAGGCTGTTTAATTAGTAAATAGTGTCTATATTTGTAATCCATTTCAACCAGCAAGCAAAAGTCTTATTTTGTGCTTTGAAAGTGTGTTGTGAAGTGTAATTTTAGATGTGAATTGAAATTTAAAATGCGTCGTCATGAAAAAATGTTTCGTAATAGCAAAATGTATAGCTTTATATGACATAATCAAATTGTGTATATATTTATGCTTTGAATCAACGCCAGCAAAATAATTCTCCAGTGATTGAAGTGAACCGCGCAACTATAATCTTGTGATTCACGAGAACTAGTGAATCGAATCAGTGAACCAAAGGAACCGGTGGCACCCTAAACTCCTGATCAACACAAAATTGCGACACAAAATAACTGGAAACTTTTTCAATTTTTGCCAGTTGATTTCAAGACCATGATTCCTTCCATGGTCATTGGTTTAGGCTGCTTTAACGACTCCATTGTTTGCGTGAATGTTCCTTGTTCGAATGTTCCGCCTTATTGGCATTGAATTATATCAAGCAACTTTTTATCTTGTTAATCTTGCATTCGTAACTATTCTTGAGAATGCACCGTACTTACGACAGTTTACAACTGTTTACGACTGTTTACGACTGCGCCATGTCATGATTAAATAAACGCTTGTTTATTTAATATTATATAATAGTTTATTGTGAACACGAGTACAAGCATTGTGCTGCCTGCTTACATGTTTACTGGGGCACGGTTACATACAGACGATACAGACTGAGCTAACGGACTAGCGTGCAGGGCGGCAACTCCGCCTAGCGGTACTATTGGTGTACTAACATACAACAGAATCCAAATATTTTAAAATATATTTGAATTTAGGGTGAAATGTTCTGAACCCTTTCATGCCCACTGTATCACTAGAGATACAATATGTTTCCTTTACGCTAGCGTCATTTTGTTTAATGATATAACTTTGGCACGTATACTGGAACAGAAACATTCAATTCCCGACACAAAATGTCGTATTAATACTTCTGGGCGAAAATTCCGCAATATGAATGTGACAGTGCCCACGGAATGTTTTTGAGGTTACATGCTGCATTACTTATAGTCATCGTTTTGTGAGTGATACCGTTGTCTCTTTTGCAAACCTTTGAGAACAGTAACATACAGTGAGGAAACAACATAGTGTGACGTCATGGATACTCACAGCGACCACAGGGATCTGACTCCTGTACTGATATTTGATTAGTATGGCACAGGGTTGTCATTTTACTGAAGTTCACATCCTGGCGAAATGCGATGAACTGAATAGAAGGGGATCTATGCATGGGACAGATGAAATCAGGTCATAGGAAACACTTGCTGTCGTAATCTCTCGGTTGATAATTTTCTGCTCGATATTTATGTTTTAATATACTTGGAGGGTTGGCAGGCTACTTTGGGACGTTATCCATATGAATATTATTTCAGAGATTCAGCGTGTGATAAAAACTAGCTATGATCAGGTATTTTCTATTTTCAATGTACGGTTAATTTCCAAATATCTCGGGGCTCCACACGCTGTTCATGCAGCGACTTCTATATCAGGATAGCTCACTATTGCCAATGTAGGCCAGACATGTGTCAGTGATAATAGAGGATCGATTTCCGGTCTAAGCGAACGTGGTGTGCTCACTAACTTCAAGCAAAGTCTCTAGAGTGCACTTATTTACTACATAAAGGTCGCGGGAAGTGGTTGCGAAGTAGCCGTTCTCAATGCAATATGGTGATTCTTGGTTGATACCAGTGCGCATATTCGCCAACTGTAAGAGCATGCTCTTTTTATGAGTATGACCTTCTGTGCGTGGTCTATGCATACGGATCCCACTTGTCAACGTGTTTGGGTAGTTTTCGCTTTGCCAGCCTCAACTCTTCTACATGAGTGCAGGTGGAAATGGTAGAATCTTCTCGAGATTTCGTGTTTGGTTATGTGTTCAATTTGTTGGTACGCACTTGGTCTGGATAGCTATCATCGAAGGCTTCTGTACTCGGAAAGAGTTCTCAGTGCTGCGAGCTCAATGCGTGCGATGATCGTACGTCGAGATGTTGAACTTCTGGTTTTCTTAGCTGTGAGGTTGTTACTTCCATGCAGTTGACCTTCGCTTTTCCATAAGGGTTATCTTCTCTTATGACCGTTTCATAGTTTCTTGATTGAAACAGTAAGCTGGAATGCAAGTCTTTTTCAAGCACTAGAGAGACTAATATATATTAATACACCTGCGCTCACTGTTATGCTGAAACTCTCCCACAAGGATGGTTGCCAAGAAGTGAATGCTATTCTGAGTGTAAACGCTAATTTTGAGAGCTGTGTAAGATGTAATGAGATCTAAACTGATACCTTCCTCTCTTTGCGTAACGCTTTTTGGAGGTTGTGAAACACGCTTCGAAGTACTCTGAATGGGAGATGATGTGGGGGTTTCAAGGTGTGTTGAAAGTCATAACCAGCAGGTTCGAATATTGTCATGCTGGAGTTGGGAATGTCGGTGTATTCGGCTCGGACCCATTTATATATACGCCGAAAGGGGTATATAAGCAACTCGTGAATGTAAACCATGAACTTTATGACTAGCCTGCAGCAAGTTTCTAGCAGAGAGGTTGAGGTGTTTTTAAGAAGCCATGCATCCGTTTACACACTTTTTGTTAGTTATGTTCTTTAGTAACAGTGTGTTTG
>BOPP01000119.1:805349-822203 GCA_017312745.1 Gryllus bimaculatus
CAGACACAGAGCTTTCGTATAACCAATATATTTATTAACAAGAAAACAAACAAATATATACACTTAATAATCTACTTACACCCTAGCTCTGATTAGACCTACTATCCCCCTGATCGCTGGGAGCGATCCAAACCCGATTGAAGATGGGTATTTGATTGTGGCATTTCGCCACTCCTACTTTTGAAGCGCGCACAAAGCCTTAGCTTCCGTGACGGGATGTTCACGCTGGGACACCAAAGTCCGATTCTGGCGCACCAACGGCTGGTTTGCCTCGATCGCAGGAGCGGATCTTATTCGATTGAGAATCGGCAAGTGAATGTGGCACTCAACACTCTTTCACCTCGGAGCACGCATCTATCTATTTGCATCGCTCCCCCGTGACCGCGTCACCCAAGGACATCAAGACACCAGCTTGTGTCTCCCGTCTCCGCGTTCTTTCCCTTTACGGAAAACCCCTTCTTCCTGTGGCTGAGACTAACCGCAACCCAAGCGTCCCAAATAGATTGCCACGAGCACGCTGGCTAATAGTATACAATAGTAACACACGCTGGTATTTGGAATTATTGACCAAAAAAAGTTGGCGAATCGTGCATTACACAAGCGAGTTAAAGCTTTCGTGTGATTTTCTAATTAACATTGGGCATAAAACAGAACGAACAAAAGTATTGTGCGTAATATCGTTTTTCCGTAAACATAGCTCTTTCTAGAAAGAGGAAATTACAGAATTTGAGGTTGCCAGATGGTTTTACTTATTCTACATTGATGTGTCTGATAATTGATTTGACAAAAGTATGTTTCCTTGCACAAGAATTAGGATGATAGTGATTCGGACGATGCTTATCAAGGACGATGCTCAATTTTGAAGTCAAAACATGAAATACAAGAGAAGCTTTTCTAGAATCTCTCTCTGATTCGGAGTGACTGTTGGAAACCCAAGTATTTGTAAGTTTCATAGGGTTCCATGAAGGTAATCTTTGATTCATTATCAGTTTCCAAACTTATAACTTGCATATGACCCCGAATGATACTCACTCTCCTGCACTTATCCAAACCGAATTTCATCTTGGTGTCGTCAGTGAACCTCTCCGTCACGTTTATTCGTTGCCGCGTATGACTCTGTGTCTCCATAGAGCTTCAGGTCATCCATGTAAAGAAGAAGTTGAGTTCCCCTTTTTAAGAGCGATTCCATAATTAGATGAATTAAGTAGAGTAGACAGGGGATTCAAGGCTAAGCAGAACAATAAAGGGCTTAAAGAGTCACCCTGGAAAATCCCTCGGCGGATGTGTATAGTATCTGTGTGGACGGATTGTTTTCCATTAGAGAGATACAGTTTTGTATTCCATCGACTCATCGCGGTTTTCAGGAAGTTTTGAATAAACGGGCGAACCTTGTATACATCCAAACATTGAAGGAGCCAAGAATGGGGCACGGTGTCGAATGCGTTAGCGTAATCTATGTAGCATGCGTACAAGTTTCTTTGTTTTGCAAGAATTTTATTATTATTATTATTATTATTATTATTATTATTATTATTATTATTATTATTATTATTACGATACTCCAGCACCTGTTCATAACAATGAAGTGTTGAAACAAACCCCTATCGCTGAATTCTATGTACTTGCCAAATATCATAAATCCAAACAAAAGCTATTCCAAAAAGCTCCTTTGATTTGAAGAGAGCAACAATTGACACTAAGAACATAATGCATCGCGAATCTTTCATGCCTCTACCATCTGAGAACATAAGTAGTCCTTTGGATTTTTTGTTACTTTCTTCTCCTCGGAAATTTTTGACGTTCTTGAAGAAATCTATAAATATTCCCTTAGGTCGTCTGCGGTTGAGTTGAAAGGAAAGCGTTCAGAACGGGAGCAATACGTGGCAATTTTACTCTATCTTGAGTGTGATAAAACTACTTCATTACAAGTAACATTGCGTACTAAAAATTAATCCAATTATAACTTATTTTTTTCATAACAATTTACTAAATATCTTTTAAGATGATGTGGAAATCCACATCAAGATTTGCTGCTATCTCAGATTGCATTTCGAGAAATAGATTTGAAGACAAAGTGCTATTTTCACGTAAATGACAATGCAAATCTGAAGACATGTGACCATGCAAATTATTACCCTCTATTGAAAGTGCGGCCTTCTCTTACTATGATCAACAATAATGTGAAAGCTATTCCTCCAGAAAAATGATCTGGGCAACCACTGTCTTCTATTCCTGTGAAGAAAGGTAACCCAGGGATGCACTTTCAAAGACATAAAGACGTGACAGCATTGACCATTGACCGGTTTTTGACACTAAGCGGAAGCGTTGTCGGAAATGTCAAGATGCTGGCCCTGACGTTGACAAATATATAAAATGAAGTATTCTTTTAATTTCAAAAAAGATTTTAATAGTTTTCATTAGTACCATTGGTAATAATTTTGTCTATGTACAAAAACTGTGTTAACTGTTACGACCAATTCACAATGCAAACATAAGCATGGTGTTACGTCCATAAGCGGACTCATTCTCAATGCGTTCGCATAAGCATAACACGTAAAACGTAAACTTAAAATCTTGCAAGCTTCAAGCTTCTGTGCTTACGTTTAAATAAGACATAAGAAATGAACCAATCACTGCACGTTGACTCAAAATCTAGAATTGAAATAGGAGTGAAGTCGATAAACGAACTAACGCCAATGGGCCATGGATACAGCCGATACCTTGAAATCGATTCTCACATCCAACCAATAGTTGACTAGAATGTTTCACAGCCAATAGAAACTCTTATTTTACTTGAGTTTATGGTAGACATTGTGAATACTTCTATCACTTATGTTAATGTTAACGTTTGCATTGTGAATGGGCCTTTATATTTACCGTTGACACCCATTGTATTTTCTGTGATACAATATGTAACTATGAAACAAATTCATGAATTGTTGACAATTTCATGTTTTCAGTCATAATAGATCAATTTAGGGTTAAATAATTTTTATAATTGTGCTTATTATTCAATCGAGAAATATTGGAGAGAGACCCCCTGCCCCCTTACGACCATTGCTTTTGCAACACCTTCACCCTCCGCCCAGTGTTACCACATGTGTTTAGAGGGATTCCGCCATGTTCGTTTCAGTTTCCGCCGAAAATCCGCTGAACTGATTTTAAATTTCCCGCCTAAATCCGTTAAACGTAAAATAAATTATTTTTCCATATTTAAATATTGTATTAATTTATTCTATTAAAACAAACGATAGAAAATAATGTTAGGAAAGGACAAATTCTTATGAATGCATGAAATAGATAAGGACAATTGCTTATTCTTGGTCAAAGCTGTCGTTACTGGCGTATTCGAGCCCCAACATTTTAAAATAATAATAAAGGACGCACTTATGTAGACTGAATTGTCTGTCTTTTATTATTATTTTAAAATGTTTCTGCTCGAACACGCTATGTGTCCAGGCCTTAATAGTGAAGATTTAAAATTCCGCTCATTTTCCACCGTCTTTATTAATTTCCGCCGTTTATTCCACTGTCCGCGAAACTAATTTTTTTCCGCCGTACGAGTTAAAAATCCGCTGTAAACGGCGGGAATTCCGCCGATATGGCAACACTGCCTCTGCCACTGGTTACACGATATAAATGATTATTTTCATCAATACGAAAACTCTGTAATCAAGTTTAGCGAATTATGTATTACCCAAACAGAAGTATACTCTACTCTTATTTTTTTTAAATATAAAAACGGGGACCGAACCCGATAGAATTCCGCCTTCTTCTTTAAAACATTGTAATTAACCTGCTACCAACATTACATTTGTATTTATAAAGTCGCTGCATGAAAGCGTTGGACCCCAATATTTGGAAAGTTATATTTATTACAACGATATTTAAATCTGGGAGTTGCACTATGATAAAAAAAATGATAGACATGTTTCTGTTTTAAGTGCTATCCCTGTATTCGAGTTCATTATAACCAAAATGTCTCAACTTTACTGAATCCTATATTGATTGATCAGCAATACGGTTTCAGGCATGAGCATTCTACGACCACCAACTTATTGTCTTTTCAGCACTTTCTTCTTGAAAACTTAAATCCACAAAATCAAATTGACGTGATTTATACTGATTTCGTCAAAGCTTTTTGACACGGTCAACCATATTTTATTAGTCAAATTAAATAAAATAGGTATTCACGGAACTTTATTAAATCGAATGTCTAATTATTTGCGTAGTAACACAATTCAACACAATAAATCGTACATACCGAGAATACCCGACCGTAATTTCCGGTGTCCCTCAAGAGTCCCATTTGGGTCCGATTTTATTTCGTTTATATATAAACGATATAAGATAGCGATTAACTTGTAGTGATTTTCTTGTTTTTCCGGATTGAACGACTTGAAACTTTACAGATCAATATCTTAAATAGATGATTTAACTTGTTACAAGATCGAAACCGCTTGCACTTTTGTACGGAATATAAATGATTCCCGACTATATTAAAATGGCAATTCAGGAGTTTTTCTGGAGCAAGGGCACCAACCAGTCTTAAATATTGATAACCATACCTTAGAATCTGTCGCACAATTTATAGATCTATCATCTTTATCAAAAAGTGAATTTAACTCATTAGACGAATTTTGCTATAAGCTTCTGTCTGGCCTCCTATTTATGCTACACACATAGATAAAATTGAAACAATTCAACACATTGTTTACTTTTGTAGCTTAGAAACTAAAACTCCCATCGCCTACAATATCTCATGACTCTTTGCAAAGTGCTAAAATTTTGAAGATTTTTCCTGTCATATTATCAAAACTTTAATGACGTATCACTTTTATACCTCCTTTTACGTAATAATGTTCACTGCCCGTATTTCCTATCTATTGTTTGGTAGGAAATCAATACACGGAATTTTAGATCTACTAATGTTTAATTTTACATCCCTAAAGCGACAACCAATGTATGGCATAAAGTCCTACTTTGGTGTATGTCTCGACTAGTAAATAAAATTAACGTCGATTTAAATATGGTTAGTCAAAACAAATTGATTAATTCGTCAAAACAAATATTACAATATGCAAACAACAAGCAAATTAAAAAAATATATATTGAAATACTGTAAATCAGGTGATCGCCTGTTATACAAATAAAATTTAGAAGTTAAAATAAAATGAAATTATACTTCCTGGATTGGCACACAAACCTTTTGCTTCCAATGGAAGTGGCCTTATTCAAGCCTGCAAGTCTCCAGTTGTGCATTTAAATCATGATCAATCTGTGTATGTTCTAATTAGTGAATGTTCCTAGTTCATGTTTATGCATTCCTAAGGACAATGCCAAGGCAACTTATATCAGATATTTTTTCTGTTAATTAAAAAAAGAACCTGGGGGCAACAACTTTTTAAATCTTACGATGAAAAGAGACTGAAAACCTTACGGATTGACTAAAAAAACCAACAGAGTTTGCAATGAAATGTTTGTTTAAAGAGGAAGCTGCAGGCTCTGCACTTCCTGAATGTTCTTCTTCAGCCCAAGTTAGAAGTTGCGGGTTATGCACAAGAAGGACACGTACAAATAAGACAAGATATCTGTCCTATTTGTGTTTGTGTATTTGTGATACAAGCGTTCATGTACATGTAATAAACTTTCTGACACTAAAACAATAAAAGTACACATCAATAACCTAAAATAGAAATGATATTAAAAGGGGTATTTTGATGAGTCTTGGCCCAATAAAAGAGAAAAGTAGTAATAAAATAAATTACTTCTATTAAATGTCTTTGATTACGTAATAACTGGTGAAAACAGTCAAAATGTTCATTCACGAGTTAGTTATTTCCCTTTTTTTGATAAATAAATAGAGATATTGTCAGGTATCAATATTTTAATTCAACTAATGATCATTTCGATCGGAGTTCAGGGATTTGTTGGTTAACTTTCTAAACCTACAACCAATAAATCCCTGAACTGTCTTCACCTCTGCTAAAATTAGCACAAAGTGTACACGCCTAACCCACCCCCAGCCCTCCCCACCCCACTAACCTTCGCTCGCCCGACCGTCTCTCAAGCATCCACCAGCACCCGCACGTTTTACGACCCTTCACCCGCACCCCACCCCTCTTCCCGCTGCCGACCGGCTGTGCTCTTAAACAAGACACACGCTCAAAAATTCGCAGAACTTTGTTTTCGGCCCAGAAGCTGCAAGGTATGTACGATCCAGTTTGCTTACGCATCTTGTATACAATAACCAACCTGTTAATATTTCACATTGTATATTTGTATTGTTTTTAGCTCTGAGGATGATCGCTACGCGATCGAAATGATCATTAGTTGAATTAAAATATTGATACCTGACAATATCTCTATTTATTTATCAAAATAAAAAAAGGTATCTACTTCACCAACAATCCAATTAATTAGTTATTTCCCATTTCTAAGCAATCTTTTTTCTTAAACTGCACACTGTTCATTACATTTCTGCTTCTAAAGCAATTAAAGTAAGTGTTGCTTTTTTTTCTCTTTTTTCTTTGCCGAGATGATTCTTTAATAATAATCACTTCTTTTGGCTATGTTGAGGTTGCATTGCATTTTACAAAATCTTTTGGACCAAAAACTAACTCTTCTTTCCAAATATGACAAGAAATTCACTTGAGGTTTTATTTAATAATAATCAACATCTACTCCACTCACTAAAACATAGCATCAATTCTGTGCTCTATAGAGAAGATAAAAAACCTAATTTGTAACACCTCTTAATTACAATGTAACATTGATTTATTTCATAGGAACAAATAACATTGAAAAGTGAAGGCTTTATGTTCGATAAACAGATGAAAATAAAATAAAGAAACATAAATAGCAATATTTCTATAAGAATCGTAACAGAAGTAAATTAAATAATTCTCTTTTCTTTTACAGATCTTTCCATTTACTTCTAATCCCTGAACTAATTCTTTTCTGTGCTTGGTTATAACAATTAGCTTATGTATATGTGTATAGGTACACACACACACACGTGCATGTGCATGTTAATTGTCCAGATAGCTGTCCACACCTGAAACAATTCAAGTCATCGATACTCAGTGTCAAATGATCACCTGCCAAATGTAATTACCTACTCTTCCACTGCTCCGCAACACTTCATATTTTCAGTAACTATTTGGTTTAGATAAATTTCTCTCATTTTTCAGATAAAATTACCCAACAATTACCATAAAGAAGTTTAAAGGATTTGGAAAAATGTCTGCAAGATTTTTAGGAAGGATATTTAATTGGAAATGAAGCTAAAATTCCTTTGATTTTTAACATTAATAATAGTTCTACAACTTTCTCTTTAGCTGCAGATTTTACATATACCCCATTACATTAACCCCAATATTATTCAGCGTAAAGTAAGTAATTTCACTTTCTTTATAAATAATGGTAACATTTTTTTTAACTTTTGTATGTTAAGAAATTACATAACTGGTCCCTTTCTGAAAATGTATTTGGAAGAATCTTTCCACACCCCACATTCATCACAGGTAAAGCAATATCACATAGATTGAATTGCTAATACACAGATAACTACGTCAAAATGTCACTAAATGTCCTCACACGTTTCCCATGCATGTGTTAATGTGATGTTCTACCACTACAGAGGATGAATGGTCATGTTTACATGATATTTTGCCTTGTTAATGTTGTGATATGAAGTGTTGCAAAATAAATTTTCATTTAGAAAGTTATGCAGCAACTATAAAACGAAAAGAAAGTGTACTATCCCCTGCTCTTGTTCATCCCTTAATAAATTCACAGAAGGTATATGATTCTTACAATGTCTAAAAGCAACAATCAAAATCACATTGTCTTCTGATACATGAGTGAATTTATTCAAGCCCCCAACAGGACTATCAAATGATTAATCTCAAAATCTACAAGGCGCTTTGTTTTCTCTGGCAAAGAGGGATAACTATAAAATTTCAAGACATTCTTAACAATCTTATTTGGTTTTGCATATTTCGCCAAAGAGGGGTCACACACATATACATGGACTCCACAAAGGAAATGGTCAAAGTGGATCATGACCACCATTGCACTGATTGCAATCTTCTATACAGTCTTTCATATATACATACTTCTCATACTAGTACAATATCAGCATCAAGCAACAAACTGATATTTCAAACGTTCCAGAATTGAATTTCTAATTTTACAGTGTACAAAGACATTAATTAATTCACCTAAATTATAACAGACCGAGTATAAGTAAGCTCTTGAAGTATTTGGGTATATATAATTCTCTGAGGTTACATATACACTGGAACTGGTACTGATACAGGCATCTTGAATTAGCAGATTTCAATATAAACACAAGCATGTAGCTTTTAAGAAACCATTTCACACAGAGGAACATATCCAACAGATAGGTAAGCAGCAACAATGACAGTTGATGACTTTGAATACCTTGGGGTCTCCTAAGAACCGGAAATGGATGGAAGGTAACCCCATCTGTCTAATAATCATTTCTTCTAAATCACTATAGCCACTTATTTAATGCTACCCAAATAAACAATATCCAATGATAAGCCTGAGAAGGATTTACATAATGGCCACAATTTCTGTGTAGCAATGACAAATTAAGAATACTTGAAGCAATAATGTATCCACAGCCTCAAACCTTTTTAAACAATATCGGAACCCAAAACCCACATTATATGGTCCATCAATAACCATAGGCTTCACATAAAAATACACTTTCATACCCCACAAATACTTACACAAGTAGGCACACTCTCTTGCATGCACCCAATCAAGCACACAAATCTCTACATAAATAGCAAAACCACTCTCCACAGCAATAACATATGTAGAATTCCAACCACATGTGTATCCCCTAACTCTAACTGGAAGCTGGTCAGAATCATTTGATAACAGAGTTCTTATATAACTTGAAGGCAATCCAACACACCACAATAATTATAAGGCCATAATTCAGTAATAAACTGCATTTCATTACAAATAGTCATCTCAATTTCAGCTGAACTCTCATTCAAAATCAGTCAAATTCTTCGAACACAACATGAAATGCATTATGTGGAGAAATGACAACAAATAAAATTAAGAGGAAAGAAAGGAGGAACAGAAATATTATACTTATGTACAAAAATAAGAATATATTCCCACAGGACAATCCACAAACAGAATCCCAGACAACTAGCTCCTCTACCTACACCCAAGGTGACTGAAAACAGCATTGTTATGAACACAATATACTTTAATATCGTTACACATACTTTCCCAACATGAAGTTTCAGAATTCAGGTTGTAGCAAAAACAGCTCAGGTCCAACCAAGTTACTTAAGTAAATGAAAGAACATGTTGAAGAGAACATGCAGTTTTTATAGGCTCCAAGTGTTAGCAAAATAAAACAACTGCAAACGTTTCCTTCAACAGATTTATTCAATATCTTTTGTAAACAGCCCCAAATCCACCAGGAAAAGTAGTTCTCAATCATCTTACAGCCCTCAAAGAGTTGTACAGGTGTAGCAACTGAACAATCAACTGTAAATCTCGCTTTAAAAAAATGAAAAATCAACAAAAACAAAAGACAGACATGCCTCAAGAAAAATAGATTTTTAAAAAATTCATAAATAATTAATATTATGTACTAAAAGAAAAAAAAATTCGCCCTTGCACATATCAGTCATAGTCTGTACGACACATAGGATCCCTGCCGGCCATTAGATTTGATAATGTTTAATCACACTTGGAAACCAATATTCTCACCAACAAGTGTCATTGACATATGACACTTCCAAGATATTTTCCTTTGTATAAGAGTTCTACAAAATTCATTCATTCATGTCATATAATCACCGCGAGTCATGTCACAACTTTGCCCAAAACGATGCAAAGTCTTTGACGCAACAAATTGTTAAAAAGTATTGAGCCATTCATATACAGATAATTGCAAAGTAACAAAATATATAAATTGTTTTGGGGCAAAAGCATTCACACTCATAACACAAAGGCTGAGACATGAGTTTCTTGGCATTACAAAAATTCATGCTTGGCTTGGGAACAAGGTTAAGAGTGTGTATGCAAGGTTGGTTCCTGAGGTTACCTGTACAGTACGCTCTATCACTGGGTGAAATTATTTGCTCGGATTCATAATTGCATAGATATAAAATGACCAATCCATTCAGAGATTGGCCAAATAAACAGGCAAGGCATGCCTGACTTTCTTCCCAACATTTGTTCTCACATGAGGCATGGTTGTAAGCGTGTTTCCTCCCAAGGTACTGGTTGTTGGAATACATCATCTCTCTGAGGGGTTCACAAACAGCCTAGCGACCCAACCCAAATTCTTTAGCATCATCTTCAGTTATGTCACCGTATTGCCATACATTGACATGGTTCTTCTTAGCATTCTCCTGGGCCGTCTGATATTCCTGCACCTGTAATTCATAAAATAAAACTAATTAATACTTCTTTAAAGACAACACCACCATAAGTCAATACTCTTTCATATGCAGTTGTTTATCCTTAATGATAATTTAAAACAATGAACAAATAACAGGTAAATAACACACACTTTTTTTAATTTAAGTAAATCATGAATAGACAGCCTAGAAATCATGAACTCAAACTGCGGTAGCCTACATGTACAAATCTTGAATAGCTTCAAGAGATGCGGAACAAATTTTGGCCTCATAATTACAATGCCAGAAATTACAGTTCTGTATAAGTAATAAATATTTGTGTAATAAATATGAAAATGTTTATTATTCATATAAGCATCACATGTGAAGATTCAAACTTTAAGTGATCATGCAAATATATGAATAAATATTTAAAAATATTATTTTACAAATAAAACCCACAAGAGCTAATGTAGTTCACAGAACAGCACACACTTTCTGATTACTAGTGTATTATTACTCACCAATTTCTGCAAGCGCTTCTCACGTCGAGGTTCCACCAACAGATAACCATCTTCAATAAGCAGGCGCGCGACATCATCTTCTGGTTTTTCTGGATCCACCAAAGTAGCATATGATATTCCATTGTTCTTGTATTCAACATTCAAAAGCAAACGTCTGTTCTTGACATCTTGACCAAATTGCTGCAGAGCCTCTTCATGGTACTCATTCTGAAAGAATAATATTAATTACAAGGCAGAATGGGCATTACATGCAATTACAGTACAACACATTCAATTGAGCAAGTCCAGAAGAAGAAGAAGAAGAAGAAGAATTAATGAACACACATTTACAAGTAAGGTAGTAAGATATGTAGATAAAAGTATATCCACACTCAAATTTTTGTTTAGGGAGATTTAGTCATTCTTTTGAATCGTAAAGCAACTAGTACACTTCACCATAGATTTGCTCAGATATTTCAGTCCATTCACTTTTCCTTAATATTATCTTTAATTGAATAAGCAGACAATATCAAATTACCCCTCTCACATCCAAACTGCTTACTGACTTTTCTCCCAATTCATATATTCGTTAATGGAAAAATAAGACCCATATTTTATCTTCTACGTATTCATTTCAGAATGTTCATTTCCCATCCGGTTGTTGCTTTCATTCCTTCCTCCTATGTGAAAGTCTCCATGGCATTGAAACCATTGCCAACTTGCGATCCCCAGTAGGCCATGCATGTACACGTCTTCTTCATATCAAATACGTTCAAAATAATTTTATTTAAATATTAAATTTCATCTTGTTACAATGCTCTTTAACACAACACTTCTACACAACGAAAAATCACATTAAAAAATGGCTAAATTATAATTTTAAAACTTTCACGAGAATCAACACTAACACTTGCATTACATTTATGAAAGTAAACTCTACTATTTTTTTACTCAAAAATCTCTTGGAACATTTTCGAAGATTTTAATTATAAAGGAATGTGTAAAAGAAAATAATATAATTTCTGAAGTGGAAAGAAGTTGAAGCTTGATCTGCTAGATAGGTCATTTCCTCACTCTTAATTATGTCTTAATGTTATGTCTTATTATGTATTAAGTCTTAATTAATCTTAGTTGAAAAAGTTATTAGCAGGTTTATATATGGCCATAATGTGTTTATATTTGAAAATGTAAACATGAAATTTTGAGGTCATATTTATACTGTGTAGCGTTTTGAATAACTAGGTTCCCTAAAAGTAATAAAGTTAATGTATTACTGTTGCAATGATGAAAGTGAAGATTTTTATGTTAATTCAAATGGAAAATGGAAGAAAAAGTAAAAATGATTGTGAGTGAAAATAAATTTATGAAACTTCAAAAAGCTAAAGGGTGCAAACTAATTAACAGTGTTAACATTTTCTTTGGGAATGGTCAATAAGTCACAACTAAAACAATATTAACATTGAGACTTACATCTTTCGGAGGTAACTGTGCACAAGCCAATCCATATTGGTGAGCAAAAGGCTTGTCTTGAGCAAATGAAGCTGGCAACGCAGCAAGACGAGTGGTTTCCACAATTTCTCGGTTGCCATAATCCACATAGAAGACTGTCGCCTGCAACAAAAATGTAATCAGAATATTTCATCATGTTACATAGTTCCAGCAAGGGTACTTAATCTACTATTGATCAATATTATAAGAAGAGAAAGGAATGTTCTGAAGAACTCTTAAGAAACATTCTAGTAGTCTTAGATTTGTATTTATGACACATTTCAAAATACTAACATATGTTTCAATATGTATAGCACATGAACTTGAACAATGAAATCCCAATCCACAGAGAGAAAAAAGAAGAATTTTTTCTTCTGTAACAAAGTCAGATTTTTACATTCTCAAATCCCTTTTAGACATTAAAACAGTTTCTTTAGAAGCAAAAATTAGCTGTATAATTTTTTAAGGTAAAATAAATTGTCCTAAAAATACTTTTTTCGTAGGCATGAACTATAAAAGGAAACACAACAGAAAGGAATAATAACATACATCAGATGAATTTTTTTTCAGACTAACCTTTGTAACTAACACAGACACAGAACTTCACATAAGATAATAAAACTTCCCTGAGGAATAAGTATATTTAATATACTTTACAAATAAATTATTAATGACTCAGAGGTAAATACAGGAAGTATTTGTGGAGGGGGCCAACTACGGGGTCTTCTTCCCGTGACCTTCGTACATGAAACTGAGGAAGCTGAGACCCCTTGAGATAATCCTGGGCACTCAGACCTTCAGGATCTTTAGTTGTTTGTCTTATAATTATTCTTACACTTTGTTTTGTCAGTTAAATCTTAATTATAAATTAATAAACACTGTTCCTCTCACATTAAATGTTATCAAACATCCATGTGATATCGTCTGTGTTGCATCTCTAGAGAAAACACGAAGGAAAACCTTAATTGCATTTTAGCAATTATTTCACAAATTCATAACCATTTCACACTTTGTACATAATGGCGCATTTTATCGCAGATTGAAAACATTCTGAAATATACTGCACTGACCGTCAAACATATAATTACTAATTTTTCAGTATTTGATAACATTTTGTACTTCTAGCAGTATGCTAAAATCTACCTTCTCTAATGATAATGCAGCCTTTTTGCACCCTCTGTGATAACCATAACACACGCCTCCAAAAAAATAAAGAACGAGCTCAACTCATGCTCAAGCTGCTGGGAAACAGCAGTCAGTTTGAGCTCACAAAAAGAAATACGTTCTATCCAATCACCTTATTTCCTGATAACTTTTCTACTTTGGCCCGATACCACTGATCATCAACAAATTTCGCAGCACACAAATCTCCACGCTTTGGAGTGTAAGCCCCTGGCAGAGGCGGGGATGCACCAAGTTCTTGATGAAGCCGGCCCATCAAGGCTTCCAATTTTGTACCTATGTAAGAAAAAGAAAAGACTTTCAGAAATTGTCAACAAAGACTAAAAATAACTAAAACATGGATTGAATACACTAATTTTTTAATGCTTTGCAACTAAGCTTTTCCCAAATATAAATGCATGTTAAGTTGTAAAATACCACGTCTCTTATCTTCAATGTTTCTTATGAAATCAAAATTCCAACTACAGAACGTATTACTTGGCCAAATGCAGTTTCCTTTACAAAATATTGTAAATAAAGCGCAGCAAACGTGTTTTATTAAATAATCCCGGTGAATAAGCTGATAGGTCATAAACACTTAATTTTACAGGAGAGCAAAAAACAACTTTTAACGAAGGTAAATCAGGGACTTATGATAATCAAACAAAGGTGACTTGACAGTATTTGTATGTCGGTTTTGTTTGAATATCATTAATTCCTGATTTACACCATTAATTTAAAGGTGTTTTTGCTATCCAGTAACATTAAGTTTTTTGGACTTCACAGGGGTCAAAGATGAGAATCTCCAATTTGGACTCTATACTATCTAACCTATAGTAAAAAAATTAGAAACTTGTTTAACATATGTTTTTCTCATTTGCAGCTACCACCTAACATATCTTATGACTGTTTTCAAATTGCAAGTGTACTTATAATTAATAGCTTTACGTTTTGGAAAATTTTAAAAGATCTTATTTATTTATCACCCAGCAAAGCTCTGTTTGAAACAAGCCACTAAACGCTTTGTATTCATTTATACCCTAGTACTGAACAACATATCATAAATGCTCAACATGGCCATGGCCATTGTATTAATACAAAAATTAATAATTCAAAATCTCTTCACCTTGATCTACCATTTGGGCATAGAACTGTAGTTCATCTGTTGTTTCTATAACCAGGACCTTCTGATAATCTACTCGACGTTCAATATTCCTATCTTCTTCAATCTTCTTTTCCTCTTCCTCCACTTCTACATAGTTCTTCCACAACTGAAAATTGACAATATTTACACATGATTACCATTAACAAGTTCTGATACAACATGTTTGCCCAGAAGACCTCAATTTCAGTCACATTACCGTAGTAGAATGTGTGTTTCCTTGTCAAGTAAATGAGGAGAGAAACCTTATTTAAAGGCTCTTGGCTGTCTGGTGTTGCTGTGTTGAGGGCATTAATGCCAATTGACACCCACGTCATCAATGCCCTCCATGTAACGTCACCTGGATAGCCAAGAGCCTTCGCAAGACTAACAGCAGGAGCCTATAATTGTATATTATTATTTAAGAAATGTTTATTATTTTTAAATTGATAAGAGTGTTACTTAATATTTTTAGATTTGCATCCATTATTACAATGATACAACCGATAAAGTGACTACACACACAAAGTGAACTACTACACACCCTGTCTTTGTCAGTCTTACACTAGTTTTCTCAACTGAATAATGTTAACAGACTACAAATTTTAGACAACTGTCAACCTACTCCCACATGAAGTTTAGTTGCACATTAAGCTGGCAAAAAAAATTATTAAAAGAAAATTTTGTAACACATTCTTACCCCAAGAGTTTCAGGAGGAAGCCTATTACACTTTAACACTTAGTACTCTTAAGAATAGAATGATAGTTCTATAAACTGTTCAATTCTTCTTGAAATGACATTGCTTGGATTCAATTGGAATACTTTTTTTGGGAATGTGTTGCTATCAATATGTGACAATTGTTAGTAATATTACCCCCCCCCAAGATAGAAGCAGATTGAACACTGGCTTCTACACTACTGCCACTGTTCTGTAATTTGTATTGCAAACCTCAAACATTTGTTTACTAGTTGCCACAGACAAAAATAGAATTACACTACATTATAATGAAATTAAAAGTACTCATTACTTAAAGCAAAGAAATTCTTGAAGTTCCATCAAGGATGTCATGGCATTTTGAACAAAATATGGCAATCTGTTTCACTAATTGAGGCCACAAGATCAAAAGTGACCTAACTGCAGTCTCTCATTTTCTCTGCAATTTTTTGCTCCTCTCAATTTTTCTTCTCTTCAATAACAACAAATTGCAACAAAAAAATTAAAGAAATTACTATCTTGAATTAAATATATTCTCCAATACTTTATTTCTAAAGGGCCAATGACATTCAAAAGCACAATCACTTCATTGATATTGAAATTCAAAAATTCACTTCAATGCAATTCTCAATACTTACATTGATTTTTTTGCTCTTTGCTTGATCTTCTGCACTTTTAAGGGCTCGAAAGTGCTCTGAACGCTCCGCAGTGAAATGCACTGATGCCAAACCAGATTCCACCAGTAGGACAGACAAGTTGTGAGTTTCCACCCAGAGCCAGCCAATAAAATTGCCTGCCTTGTCCATGGACTCCACTGAGATCTCTACCTCTCTCTGCAAGCAGCGTTCTCGAGTGAATTGAAGAGCCTCTTCTCCAAATGGTTCACCCTCCTGTACTTGTCCTCCTGAGGGGGCAGGTCGCGATCCACGAGGGCACTGTATACCTGAAATTCATTTTTCATCTTAACTGAATGGAACATTCAAATACACATTTTCCTCAAAATTATTTGATCTTCAAACACTCAAATCTTTGTTTCTTCATCAACTAAAATTCTCTTCAAGCCCTCTATGCCTTCAACAATTTTTATATTTTCAAAATGTGAATGCTGACTCAAAATGAAATAACTGAATTTCCAATCATTTAATTTTTAATTTTTTTTTAAAGGAGGATATAATTTAAATATATTTTACTAGTGGTCTTAATATGCAAAATTTATTAAATTAGTAATTATCCTGCTTATTGTGCTTGAAAAGCGATACCTTACTGATACTTATTTCTAATAATTTTAATATATTAAACATTAATTTGATAATGGGCATTTGTATTTACTTAGATTATTACAACACCCGTCTACCTATTACAACACCCACCCATAACTACAACACCTGTCAAAAGGATAACCTACACGTTCCCCACTCTGAAACTACACTTTATCAAAA